>PVJC01001115.1:0-100727 GCA_004026665.1 Murina feae | reverse complement strand
GCCACCTGGCTGGAAACGTCCACGCCTGCACTCACCAGCCATCCCACCCCCCAGTGCACAAACCCTGAAGGGGCTGTGGCCAGCCTGAAAACAGCCCTCAGCCCCTCACCCAGACTGGCCATGCATGCCAGCAGGTGGACATCCCCCCCCCCAGGGGTCCCAGACTGTGAGAGGGCACAGGCCAGGATGAGGGACCCCCTCCTCCCCTCGCCGAGTGCACAAATTTTTGTGCACCGGGCCACTAGTTTTTAACATTTTCAGGTGAATTGTGAGGGTTTAGTTTTCTTTTGCTGTTTGCAAAGGCAATGTTTATTTTCTACCTGGCATAAACCTATATCTGTAAAGAAAAAAATAATTATAAATTATTGCAAAGCATGCAGTCAACATTAAAGACAAATAGTTTTCGGAGTCACAGATGGTTCATATATTTTGGTTTTCCATTTCAGCTAATTTTGGTCCAGAATTTTATTTTAATTGAAAAGATATTCCCACTCACCTACTAAAATACAGATTGAATGAGGGAATAATCCAAAGTAAGTGTTATATTTCCTTAAAAAATAAGTAAGTTATACTAAAATCTGATGTTTTTACTTGACTATAATTATTACCTATTTTAGTTTTTGTAAACTAATGCTATAGTGATATGATAAACATAAGACTAAATGTTGTCAGTTAAAGACCATAACTATTCAATGAGTAAGGTCTCCATATTGTCCTGGGTTTACCTGATATAATTTCAATCTTTCTGACAAGGATTCTGGTCCTGTTTCATTTCTAGACATTTACCCCATTCTTCAAACCATTATAACTGGAGCTCAGTAATAAACCTTATCTCTGAAATTGTTTCATTTATTATTACCAATAATAACAGCATAGGCAGAGTTTATCATTATAATGTAAGTTTTTAATTTCTAGTACTTTATTGTGATTTTGCAAGATACATAAAAATGCAATTATGTCTAATTTGTAGATATTAAAGAGCTCAGCTAATAAAGTAATCTACATGCAACTAAATTAAATCTTTACTATTGAGCCCTAAAAAAAGAATTTAAGAAGTATCCTCCTATATAATAAAAGGGTAATATGCAAATTGACCGAACAGCAGAACAACTTGTCACTATTAGGCACACTGACCACCAGAGGGCAGATGCTCAACACAAGAGCTGCCCCCTGGTGGTCAGTGCGCTCCCACAGGGGGACCACTGTTCAGCCACAAGCCGGGACAACAGCCGGCAAGCAAAGAGCACAATGGCAGGGGCGGGAGCATCCGCAGTAGCGTTAAGAATGTCCAACTTACAATTTAGGCCTGCTCTACTATGAAAGGGAGCAGGCCAGGCTGAGGGACCCCCCTCCCCCCAAGTGCACAAATGTCATGCACCAGACCTCTAGTCTAATCTAATAAAAGAGTAATATGCAAATTAACCCTTACTCTGAGACACCTAAGACATGCCCACCAGCCAAGCCACGCCCACCAGCTAATCAGAGCGACGATATGCAAATTAACCTAAACAAGCTGGTGGCTGGCAGCCATGGAGCTAGAGCAAACAGGAGGCCAGCGATGGAGGAAACTGCCTGCCTAGGCCGGCTGTGGCCTACGTACAAAGAAACAAAGTTTCAATTACAGAAGCCACTGAGTGGAAGCAAACAGGAGGCTTCGTTGCCTGCTAAGCAGGCTGTGGCCGCCACTCAAGGAAACAAAGTTTCAATTATAAAAGATAAATAAACCCCAGAAACCTGATTCCAGCCATTCTCGCTGGGACCTTGGTTCAATGGGAGCTGTGGCCAGCCTGTAAACAGCCCTCAGCCCCTCACCCAGGCTGGCCAAACACCCCAGTAGGGACCTGAACCCTGAAGGGGGTGTGGGCAGCCTGAAAATGGCCCTCACCCCCTCACCCAGGCTGGCCACACCCCCATGTGGTGAGGGTTCCCACTGGGGGACTTGGCCAGCCTGCAAACAACCATCAGCCCTCACCCAGGCTGTCCAGGCACACCACCAGCAGGTGGACATCCTCCGAGGGGTCCAGACTGCGAGAGGGCACAGGCCGGGCTGAGGGACCCCCTCACACACACTCCCCGAATGCACAAATTTTTGTGTACCAGGCCTCTAGTATTTAATAATATTGTTTATTCTATTACATTATGCACCTACTTGCTTATAATTTCAGGACCATTTATCACAGAGACATAGGCTCCAACTTCATTAGCAATAGCCCTGGCAATCATTGTCTTTCCAGTACCAGGAGGACCATACAGTAACACTCCTCTAGGAGGAGGAATTCCTAGAAGAAAAAGAAGAGAACACTGAATTCAGCATTACTAGTTGTCTTGTAAGTGTTGTCATATGACTTAAAACATGAGTTGAAAGTATAAATTTACCTTGCATCACAAACTAGTTAAGAGTCAGATCTTCCTTATTCTGCCCAAGAAGTCTATAACTAGCCCAAACATTGACCTCCAGGCAATGACTGTTTCTCTCTCTATAGATCCAACCTGTCCAGGCACTTTGTTAAAAAACTGGCTGAACACTGTTGTCATGCCCCATTCCACATTATCAAAACAAAGTCCAGACAAGAAAAAGCTCATAAAGCAAGCCACCAATGCCAACTTTCAGCATACATGAATTCCTAGGAAAATGTCAATCCAAGGGTTCATTTTATATACACACTAGAGGCCTGATGCACAAAGATTCATGCAAGAATGGGCTGTCCTGGCTGGTTTTGCTCAGTGGATAGAGCGTTGGTCTGGGGACTGAAGGTTCCCGGGTTCAATTCCAGTCAAGGGCACATGCAGTGGGGAGGGCGGGGGGGCGGAGAGGGGCGTGCAGGAAGCAGCCAATCAATGATTCTCTCTCATTATTGATGTTTCTATCTCTCCCTCTCCCTTTCTCTCTGGAATCAATAAAAATATATTAAAAAAAAAAGAAAAAGAATGGGCCTTCCTTCCCCTGGCTGTCGGCACTGCCTTAGCTCCAGCCAGAGCCACCTTCCTGCCTTCGTTCCAGCCAGAGCAGCCTTTCCACCTTCCCATGCTTCCCTGCACATGCCGCTGCCCTGCCCCCTGCCGCTCAGTGCCTGCCTATGCAAATTAACCCGCCATCTTTGTTGAGTTAATTCGCATACTCACTCCTGATTGACTGGTGGGTGTCATGAAGATTCAGTCAATTTGCATCTTTCTCTTTTATTAGTGTAAGTAAAGGTTCATAAAAGAGGGAAAAGCAGAGAAAGAGATGGTATGCACCAAATATATGCCAAGAATTGGGCAATAACCACACAGAGGAAGCTTTGAGTTTCCTAGGAACCAAGTCAATGCAGATATCTGTACACAGCTACATTTCCTGAAAAGTTTCACCCAGCATATCTGAATGTTTGGCTTATTTCTTTACTCATTACAGCTGATCTAACCTGACAAGAAACTTATTCTAGATACAGGACAAACAACTGTGAAAGTATACAATTAAAAGAGACAAGGCTACAACTAACTTATTATAACCTAAGACCATCTCATTTAACTGGTATCTTGCAAAGCAACTCACACCTCCTATCATACCTACTGCTCAGGAAAGAAAAATAGGAAAAGAGAGTGAGCAATTATTAGATAAGTGGAATGAGCTAACTTTTTGAGTTTGAATTGAATACTTTTGGGTACAATACAATGAAGAAATCATACCATAACTCTTGAATAGGTCAAGCTGCTTGAGAGGAAGTTCAATTATTTCTCTAATTGCTTTCAGCTGACCATTTAAGCCTCCTATCATGTTGTAAGTTACTTTGAATTGGTTGTTTTGCTTTTTTGAATTTGTACCAATTTTTGTAAAATTGACTCTCGTTGTTGAAGAAATGAAGTAGAAAGTATCAGTGTCGCACTTTGCTCCCAGATTGACTGGCTTTACGAATCTCTCTTCATTGATAAGGTGCTCGTTTCCTCCTCTGGCCGATGCAAAGCTACATTCAAGACCTGTAACTTCCTCTAGCCCAAGTCCACTGCTGCCACCAGGACTCTGTATGACATTTGATAAACTGTCACCAGTTTTATTTATCTTTCTGTCATCTACTGGTTTGCAGGGAGTACTGCTTGATGGTGGGACCCGAGGCTCTTCCAGATCTAACTGGCTTAGCTGTAAGGACATATCGAGGGTACTGGCTTCTATGCTGGACCGTTTTGAGGCCAATCTCTGAGCATCAGTATCAAAGTCACTCTGAAGTCTTCTCAGTATCATGCCATCTGCTCCTTTCACTCGCAACACTTGCAACTTGCATGGTCGTCCATAGAATGTAATGTATAGAAAGTTGCCTGGTAAAACAATCTTGCCATCTAGAAAACAAGTTTTCACCCATTTAATGTTTAAATAGCATTTGTTTTATCTATTAACTAAATCTACCTGACTAAAAAGACTAAATCAAAGAAGGCAATATTAATAAAATAACTGCCATGAAAAATAAAGGCCCTAATATTCCCTAATAAGGGAGCACTATCTGGAGATCAAAGAAAAACAAGATGATTCTCTGAAATGGGGAAGATTCTATCAACTACATTAACAAATAGCCAGGCAATCTATCCTGGGTCGTAACAACCGGTCATGACCAAGGCTCGACGAACCAGAAGTCAGTCCTGCAGTCGTGGTGCTCCAGCACTGACTGCAGAGGGGACTGCAGATCTGGGCCAGAGAGGCCTGAAGAGAGAAGCAGGGATTGATCTATTGCCTCTGTGGCAGCTTTTGATCAGCACTTGCCTCTCTCTTTCTCTCCTAGTCTGTCCAGCAGCTACATCTCCATTTCTCTCCAGGCCTCCACCAGGGCTGCTGATCAATCCCGCCTTTCTGATCAGGTCCCATTGATAGGCCCAGAGACGCTGACTGGCATAGGAACCGACCAACCAAAACCAAATTGGCCAGCAGAGGAGGGCAGTTGGGGGCGAGATCAGGCCTACAGGGGAGGGCAGTTGAGGGAAACCAGGAGGCCAGCAGGGGAGGGCAGTTGGGGGCGAGAATTGGCCGGCAGGGGAGGGCAGTTAGGGGTGATCAGGCCAGCAGGCAGAGGCAGTTAGGCGTTGATCAGGCAGGCAGGCAGAGGGGTTAAGGGCAATCAGGCAGGCAGGCAGGTGAGCAGTTAGGAGCTAGCTGTCCCATAGGGATTGGGCCTAAACAGGCAGTTGGACATATTCCAAGGGGTCCCCAACTGAAGAGGGTGTAGGCTGGGCTGAGGGAACCCCTCCCCCCCAAATTTTGTGCACCAGGCTGCTAGTATTTGATAATACACTAACCCAAAATGGCACACTTAAGCCAACACAACAATATAACATTTCTCACTGAAAAGAGCAAGAGCTCAAGGATTCAAGTCTCAGTTGTCCCAATGACTTTATCCACAGACACACCGTATATTCTCTCTGTTGCTGAACTGCCAACCAATTAATTGGGGAAAAGAATCCCACATCCCTATCTTAATAGGACATTAATTCATTGAGAATAGTCTCTATGCTATTTTGAAGAAAACTATCAAGTAGACAACACCTCAAAGACACATTACAGTATATGCTGCTGCCTTGCTTCTTAAAATTTAAAAAAATATTTAAAATATGTCTCACCTAGTTTTCTCAGAAGACAACCCGCCAATTGTTCTTCATTAATATCCACATTTTTGTCACTGTAAAGGTATTGGGTGGGGAAAATAGAAATAAACATTAAGAACACCAGAAACTTAAATGTAATATAACACATACATAGTTGTAATGCAGGCCTAATAAAAAGCAAAATTAGTTTACAACCTGGAAATGATCTACACAATTTTGGAATGACTTACAAATTTCAGCTAGTTCTTATAGCCATGAAAATCTCATTTATAGTTTGATGTCCTAGTGGCATAAATCCATGTTCTTCAAATATAGGGTACTACCCACTAATGCAGTGGTTCTCAACCTTTTGGCCCCTTAAATACAGTTCCTCATGCTGTGACCCAACAATAAAATTATTTTCATTGCTACTTCATAACTGTAATGTTGCTACTGTCATGAATCGTAATGTAAATATCTGATATGCAGGATGGTCTTAGGTGATCCCTATGAAAGGGTCGTTCGACCACCAAAGGGGTCGCGATCCACAGGTTGAGAACCACTGTTAATGGATCATAATCATTTCAGTCAATCCTACCCAGCATTTTTTAATAGAATACAAATGTCAGAATATATCAAACACAGAAAGGGTAAATATTGCTTTGTAAGACATCATTACAAACAAACATCTATATATTTGTTATACACAAGTACATGTGTGCATATGTGCACTCTATGTATATATACGGTAGATGTGTATGTACAATGAAGTACAATGAAAAATGTTTATTCTTCGTCAGCCAGAAACATTTGAGAAGTGCTGACCTTAATTAATTAACTCCTTACCAAACTTGCCTAGCTTGGCGAAGGGCTTTTATTAATAACTTAATTTATTCCTTTTGTATAATTTATAAACTATCTTCCAGGAAAAATAAACCTTATATTGTACTTTATCTGAAGAGGTAGAAATAAGAAAAAGGAGAGTGGTACAATGGAAGTTTATTCTAGAGAAAGGGCATGCCAAAAAAAATGAGAACCCTTTTTTTACTGATAACTATGTCTGCCAAGAAGGACACTTGAGTACAGGAAGCAGGCAACCCTAAAAATCATGGCACTTATACAGAATCATGTTCTGAAGAACATGTGCATTTTTCCTCCTTCTCCATTTGTAAGCAACCCATGTGGCCTTCGGTTATGAACTCTGCCAGACATCAGTGGAAGGGGATGATTGAGCCCAGTGAAAGCTGTTTTAGCAGGCCTATCTGGGCCAGATCTAAGCCATGTCCTTGACTTTCTTAGTAACAAAACCAATACAGTTGATCCTCATTATTTGCAGTTTCCATATATGCAAATTCACCTACTTGCTAAAATTTATTTTTAACCCCTAAACCAGTACTAGCAGAACATTCCCAGTCATTCATGGATGTGCGTAAAGTAGACAAAAAATGTGAGTCGCACAACACCTTCTTCTTTCAACTCTTATCATAGATGACCAGAGGATGGCAACTGGAGATGATGGGGAACAGTGCAATGTATAGTGAAAGTTCCAGCTCTGAGACCTCTGGCAGCTGTCAGTGACATGGCCTCACTTCTGAGCTACCTCTTCGTTTTTGTAAAATAAAGAAAACAGAACACACCAGAATGAGTTGTTTTAAGAATTTAAGATTATAACCTATATAAAAGATATATACTTGCATATTTATATATGTTAAATATATTTATACACACACACACACTCCTAGGAGCAATGATTCAGTATTTGTTAATTCAGTTTTGGGGACAATTTTGTAGGACACAATACCACAAATAACGAGAATCAACTGTGTGTTCATGTGAGAAAGAGAAATACAAAGAGAATTTAATGCATCAAATGTATATATAAACTAAAGAGGAAATTATATGTATCCATAAATGCTTAAATTTACTTGTTACTAGAATTCTGAACCTAGTTATACTTAAAGTGTTTCCATTTATTAAATTCTGAATAGGAGATATTTATAATATGTATAAGAACAGCAAAAACAACCAATTTTGCTTTTATAAATGAATAGGTGCAAATAAAATCATTTCCACTAGAAGGAGCTCTAAACTTACTAATGAAATGTTTTAGCTATAGTACAACTGAAGGATTTAAGCAGCAGATTAAAATTAATGAATTTTTCTTACTGGAAATTTTCTTGTCTAAGCTTTTCTTGCTGCCACATTTAAAACAAAAGATTTTTTTTAATAAAAAGTTTAAAACCAAGCTTCCATGGAAAACCTATACATTCCTTCCATAGCAGGAAATTATTATCACCTAAGAGTGCTGTGCCCTCAAAAGTGATCAAAACTCCAGTCAAATGAGTGCTGTGCCTATAGCCCTGTTTGAAGTCAGATTCTTCTGGAGAAGAATCCTGTGCAATCTGAGCAGTAGCACTAACCAACTCACACAAGAACAGGCAAGTTCCAGCCTTCTCACTGAGCCCATTTCCTTGTCTGTGAAAAGGGGTAGGTAAGGATACCTTGCAGGATGTTTAGAGGGTTAAATGAAAAGAAAGAGGAAAGAAGTGTGCATGCATGAAAGAAAGAGGAAAGAAGTGTGCATGCACATTTATGTGCTAGTACATAGCTGGTGCTCGCTCAGCTCATGTTGTATTCCTTTCCCTTTCTGCTTTTCATCATTTGTTAAATGTTTGTTAAGTGCTTTGAAAACATTTGCCTGTTTTTAAAGGAAAAAATATGCCAAAGCTCAAGCTTGGCATCTATAAAAGTAGCAAAAGAGAAGAAAATATTTTAAAATCAAGCTAGATTGAAAAATGTTGTGTTTCTTAAATTAATATAAATACCAGTCCCCAACTGTTACTAGGGTGATATTAAAGTTTCAAAAGATGCTTTTTAAAAACAAATTTTGATAAGATTTTTACATTCAAACTGAATCAAAATCCTATTAGATACAGAATACCCAAGAGGATGGGAGATATGCTTTAATTATATTGATATGCTGTTTCAAACAACTAGTCTTTGGTAAAAGGAATTTGAAAATCTGACAGAAATAACTCTCTCACTAGATAGAATCATCAATGAGTTAAAATATACAATCAGCCCAGACGGTGTAGCTCAGTGGTTGAGCATTGACCTAGGAACTAGGAGGTCATGGTTCCATCCACAGTCAGGGCACATGTGAGCTTGATCACCCAGTGTCGTGTGCAGAAGGCAGCTGACCAATGATTCTCTCTCCTTCTCCCTTCCTCTCTGAAATCAATAAAAATATATTTTAAAAAATACACACACACACACACACACACACACAATCAGGTACTTTGCTTGAGCAGCCTTAATTAAAACTTATTTCTTGCCTACTCACAGTAGTCTACTCCCTTCTTTATAGCTGTAAAGAAGACAAGAAGCCCTGAGTAGTATGCTGCAGACCAAGATGAAAAACATAGTTAAATACCCATCAATAATAATTCTCTCATCTAAAGTGTCAGAGCACACTCTAATCAGAGGAACTAGAGAGTCCCTAATCCCTAAGTTACATAGCACTCGTCTAGCTAGCACCGTGTAATACAGGAGGCAACTAGCCACTCACACGTGGCCAGTCCAAACTGAGATGTGCTATAACACTGGATTTTGAAGACTCGGTTTAAAAAACAGAATGAAAAATATCTTACTAATAGTTTTTTATGGTTATTATAAGACTTTACACATATTAGTTAAATAAAATATATAATTATAACTAATTTTTTTACTTTTTAAATGTGGTTATTAAAAAAGGCAAAAATACAAATGTGGTTCACACTTGTGACTTTCATTATATTTCTACTAGGCAACACTGATTCAGTCACCAAAGAAAAGAGCCAAACCTGAGTGCCACGTCCATTTCCTCAGCCTGTAGCACAGCACCCAAAACAGGCTGGACATGGATGGCGTCACCAACTCTGACACCCACATTCTTCTGTGCTATTTCACTCAGGCCAACCTTGCCTCCAGGAAATCCTGATACAGGCCAGGCCGTATAGACCTGCCAGGAGAGATAATAAATATTCACAGAATATCAGTAACTTATAAAGCAGAAAATTAAGCATAGCCAAGTACATGGATCTGCCAACCCCCAAAGGGGTTACAATCTGATACCAGTTACAAAAAATTTTATAAATATTACATTTTTTTGCAAAGATCAAGAATGACCCCACAGTGAAAATGGTGAAATATCTGAGAGGTGGGGTTAGGAAAAGAGACCAAGGTAGAAGAAAATGAGATAAAATCCTGAAGGCAAGCTGACTATCAGGTAACCCAGCCTACAGCATAAACTACATCCAAGAAATAGTGAGGAGCCCAGCACCAGAGTTCCTGGGAACATGGACCTTATCAGACAAATGTTAAGCTCCAGATAGAGGGCTGAGTTCATACATTTAGTGTCTTCTCCTCCACAAGACACAGTAAAGTTTTTAAAAATATTAAGCCTAGAACTATGAACAGAATGGGAGGCATAACACCAGCAGATAAGAGATTTCAAAACCTTTCCAGAGGGCCCTAGTGGATGAGAGAACACTGAGTAATGAAGCAGAGAAGATATGGCAGAGGTAGAGGCAGTGGCCAGCAGCAGAGAAGAAAGCTACGCTGCTGAAAACAGCAACAAGGAGAAACACAGCTGGAACTAGGGAGGGTAATCAAACGTTTATATAAAAAAGAGATGACTTCATCCCCTAAAACAATATTTCTGTAGAGAAAAGTAATAGACTGAGAAGAATAAGGATGATAAGTGGATGTCTCACTAACCTCCCAAGGAAAGGTCTCTCTCTCCATTATGACATTTAGGGCTATATTCCCACTGTAATCACAGACATCAAAGGAGGGGAAAGTTTACATTGGTGTGAGGGTCTTTAAAATGTAGTTTTTCATTTTTCCCTGCTTGTTCTGAAAATTACAATTGAAAAAAAAAACAACCCTCAAATCTTTCCAAACTAAGTAAATGTCAAGGACTCTTACCTCTTGTTTTCCATGTAAACTGGTAAGCAGCACTGGGCGGCCAATACTTATATTTGCAGACTTCATAGTGCCAAGTCCAAGTTGAACAAGGGAATTCTGGAACTTTTTAGGAACTTTGTCATCTACCAAGAAGCAAAAGAAAATGATTTTGTACTATTTTGTCACTGAAGTTAAGGCATGCTTTCTTTTGGAGGAAATAAAAATCCTTTATCCACATAACCACATGAATACACTTACTGTACCCTGGAGAAACCACTGTTGCAACCCTTCTTACTTTAACAACCTTAAAAACAAATCTTTTGAGGATCCAGACAGTATAAGTGCTAACTAAAAAATAAAAAAGTTGTTTTATGGAGTAGGTATTAGTTTTCATTATTTAAAAAAAAGTCTTGCCCTAGCTGGTTTGGCTCAGTGGATAGAGTATCGGCCTGCAAACTGGAGGGTCCTGGGTTCGATTCCAGTAAAGGGCACATGCCCAGGTTGTGGGCTCGACCCCCAGTGTGGGGGCGTGCAGGAGGCAGCCGATCAGTGATTCTCTCTCATCACTGATGTTTCTCTCTCTCTCTCCCTCTCCCTTCCTCTCTGAAATCAATAAAAATACATTTAAAAATACAGATAGGTAGATAGGTAGATCTTAACATCCACTGTCCCCAGGAACTGACATCATGCTTATTGAGCACTTATGTGCCAGATTCACTGAGATGGTAAAAGTAATTTCACAAAACCATCCAGTTTTTGCTCGGTCATTCATCAAATCTTTACTATGCAACAGACACTACACCAGACACTGGGGATTCAGAAGTAGACACAGTCCTTGGCTTTAAGGAGCTGACAATCTAATAGGATGACGGAGTTATAAACAGTCACCGAGCCCTAGACTGGTGGCTCAGTTGATTGGAGCATCACACAGTGCACTGAAATGCCGGTTTGATCCAGTGCAGGGCACATTAGCTAGGTTGCAGGCTCCATTGCCCGTTGGGGCCCATATGAGAAGCAACTGAGCGATGTTTCTCTTGCTCACATTGATGTTTCTTTCTCTCCTTTCCTTTCTCTCTAAAAATAAATTTTAAAAAGCATAATCTCAGGTGAGGATTTTTTTAAAAATCACTGAATAGCTGCATAATTATAAACAAAGATTAGTGCAATAAAAAAATGACAAAGTGCTAGAAAGCCTTTAATATAGGATCTGATCTCATCTGGAAGAATAAGAGAAAGCTTCTCCAAGGAAATATTGCTTCAATTCAGATTTCAAAGAAGAGTAGGAATTAACTAAATGAAGAGGAAAAAAGATTATTCTGAGCAGAGAACAACATGTCCAGAGATCGTGGGCAGAAGGGAGTTCTGTGCATCAGAGGGGAGAGCACAGGCAGAGGGAGTGGTAGGAGATAAGCCATGCAAGGAAGGTCAAGACCATTCAGGGCAGCAGGTGACATCAAGCTACTGGTCTTTACTCTAACAGCAACAGCAAGACTGAGCGGTGAAATGAGGGTTCATGACAGGATCTTCATTTAAAAGAGCATTCCAGCTGCAGAGCCGGAAGTAAATGGAAAGGCTGGTGTAGTAAGCAGTCCGGTGAGAGAGGATAGTGTCCGGATTATGGCGGAAGCAATGGAACAGAGTGAAAAGCAGCAATGTGGGAAATATCAAGGTGATAAGCAGGACTTGATGGTGGACTGAATATTGGAGACGAGAGGTGTTATAAAAATCTAGGTTTCTGAATATGAGTTCTTGAGGTCAGTTCTGAAGTACCTTTGAAAAATCCAAGAGAAGAGATATAGCCCAGTGCTGTTAAATTGTAGTTGGCAAACTATTTGCTTCTGGTTCCTGATAAACACAGAAAATGATCATGTTTAAAAGCTTTTATTTTTTTAATATATTTTTATTGATTTCACAGAGGAAGGGAAAGGGGGAGAAAGAGATAGAAACATCAATGATGAGAGAGAACCGTTGACTGACTGCCTCCTGCACGCCTCACACTCCAACCCAGGCATGTGCCCTGACCTCAAACACAGGTCCATGCTCAACCTCTGAGCCGTGCCAGCTAAGCTTATTGTATTTTAAAACTGTGTTGATCTGTGGCATATCTTAAATTTTAAAACCTTTGCTATAGAGTTGGAGAAGCATTGGTCTAGAGCAGCAATTTTCAACTAGCCTGGCACAAGAATTTTTAAAGCATGCAATGCCTACTTAGTCAGGGGCTCTGAGTTCTTTTCCCTTAGATTGTCAAATTTCAAAAAAATGACAACAGCCAACTCAACAATAGCTGTCCGGTGTGAATGAATCAGAATTATACCGATTTTTTTGGTCAGACTGACGAAAAGAAAAACATATTTTCGGTATGCCGAAGAATTTTAATAGTTTATTTATGCCATGAGATGAAAAAGGCTGAAAATCTCTGGTCTAGAGGACAAGTAAATCAAGACTGAGAAATAGTATAAATCTGAGAATGCTGAGGGCATAGATGGGTAAACTCTGGGCAGTGCATAAACCTGCCAAAGAAAGATTTATAACGACAAGAAGAGCTTTAGGACTGAGAATTGAGGAACTTGAACTTTTTAAAATCCTCGCGGTAGGATATATTTGATTTGAGACAGGGAGAGAGAGAGAGAGGAAGGTGGGGGGGGGGGGGGACGACACAGGGATCATTGCCTCCATGGGGAAGGAATGGAACCCACACCTTTCGGTGTGCAAGACCACGCTCCAAGCAACTGAACCGCCGGGCAGGCGAGGGGCTCCACCATTTGGAAGAAGATGAGCCTGGAAAGGAAACCGACCAGAGGGTGAGAGGAAACTAGCAAAGCCCGAGGAGGCGTCCAATGAAGTGCTTTCCCGTTGGTGGCTTCCAGCGCGGTCAGCGACGGCGGCGATGCGGCGGGGTCAGCTGCCCGGGCAGCTCCGGGGGACGTGAGCGGAGGTGGAGCGGGCACGGCCCCCTCGGAGCGGAGCGGCCAGAGGGCGGGGCGGGGCGCATTTAAGCGGACCGGGAGCGCCGGCCCGGGGACAGGACGCACTGTCCCCCGCCGCCGCCGGGAGACAAGGACTCTACGACGAGAGCTTGGCTCCAGGGCTGCCTTTGGGGTCCGCGGGAGACGTCGTCCTGCCGCCGCTTCACGCTGCCCCACTCTCGGGGCTTTGCCGAGACCTGGGGGCCGGCTCGGAGGTCACCCACGCCTGGGCTCCAACGTGCAGCTGAGGAATCTACAGAAGGGGCACAGCTCACCCGCACCCGCACCCCGGGGCGCCCGCGAGGACTAGACCTGACGCGGACGCACAACCCAGAACCGCCCCTGAAATCAGAGCCTGTGCGGTCCTGCAAAAAGCGGCCGCCTTGCCGTCCCGGAGGCGCAGGGGCGCCACTCAGCAAGGGGGTGTGCCCACATCCTGACAGAACGGGGCTCCGAGTTTCGTCCTCTATGCAGGCCAGGTGGGCGCAGCCTGCCGCTAAGTGCGTCATCCATCTTACACGAGGCAAAGTTGTCCCGGGTGCAACTTGGCAAGTCCAAGCAACTTACAAAAGGGACCGTTGAGTCCGTCACGGAAAGGGCACTCGTGCCCGGCCCGGGGCGCGCGCGTGGCCCCGAGCCCTCACACCCCGGCCTCGCCCACCCTTCACAGCGCCGCGCTTCCAGGCCCACCGCCTGGCCCCCATCCCTCAGGTGGCGCCCCCTGTGCTTCTGGCCGCCCTCACACACATTCTCACCCTTTTCTAAGAAATTGATCACCGCCAGGGTCCCAGTCACCGCCGCGATGCCGGCTTCGGGGCAAGCAGCCGTGGCCCCCGCCGGAGAGCATGCCGTGGAGGGCGAGGGCGAACCCCTGTCGGAGCTCCGGTTGGGCCGTTTTCTGTTCTTCTTCGAAGACATGCTCCACTGGCAGCCTGGAAGTTGAAGCAATGAAGCCGGCTCAACGTGCGCGCTTTACTGCGGGAAAAACTTCCGGGGCAGAGGTCAGCGAGGCTCCACCCCCGCGCCGAAATTCCCGGAGTGAAGCGCAAGCGGAGGCGGGGGAAACCAACTGTCCTCAGAACCTGAGGTCTTTGAAGAGGTCGGAGAGGATTTTCTGTCAAGGAAAACGGATTAGGTGGATGAAAGCGTCCTTTAGATTGTACATTCTTGAAAGACAGGACTTTTTCGTAACCCATTCGTCTTCCCCATCCCTGATTATACGCGCGTTGAATTATACGATTGTGGGGAGGGAAATAGTGGTGGTGAAGTTTCTCCTCGTTTTTCTGGAGCCGGGCACGCTCTTGAGAGGAGCTGGTGGACAGGACTTCGAGGTCTTCCTGGGTAGAGCGCGGCAAAGTGGTAAGCCCAGCTCAACTCTGCGAAGGCTGTGCGGCTCTCTTCTCGGGTTTACGGTAGAGCCTCCTCCTCCCCCTCCCCCGCCCCCCGCAGCGCGTGGACTGAGCGACTTGGGGGCGGAGCGAGCGGCGGGCGAGGGCCGGCACGGGGATGCGGCCTCCACCGAGCGGGGGCTGCCTGCGCGCGCTCCTGGCCCGGGCCCGGGGCGCCCAGCTCTCAGCTGCGTCCCGCAGGGCTTCGGGCGGCTTCAGCGGTGCGCGGGATTCCCCCGCCGAAGCCGGCTGGCTGCGGGGCGAAGTGGACCGGTTCGGGGGCGTCTCGGTGCGGCTGGGCGCTCTGGACCGCCTGGACGACGCCGCCTTCCAGAGGGGCCTCCATGGCAAGTGCCTGGGCGAGCGGTCCGGGGCTCCCCGGCTCCACTCGCCTCCGCCTGTCGGGCACCGAGCCTGGAGGGCGCGCGTGGTCGCTCTCGCCTCCCCGCCTCCCCCGGCCCTTTGCTGGGAGGTCTCCGGGACGGTTGGGGGAAACGGTGCGGGTCCCAGGCTCTGCCCCACCTTCGAGCGTGTGACCTTCACCGTGGGCACTTCTGTAAACCTCCGTTTCCTCTTTGGTGTAACCGGGTGATAGCTGCGCCTGGGGTCGCTGGGGGTTAAGCTGGATCAAGAACGTGGCGTGCTTAGCACGGTGGCGCCCACAGTTAGCGATCTGGTCGGGATCATCACTTGGTTATTCAACCACTGTCCTGCCGGGCGCTTTGCCCACACTCTCGTACACGTGGTGGATAGGGAGTGGACCAGAGGTCCCCGGGGGGCACGTTGGCTCTCAAATCGGATCGGGGGCTGTGGCGGCGGGAACTAGCGTTTGCCTGTGCTCTACAGAGGACAGAGCTTTGGTGATTAACCAGGGAGGGCGGGGGCGGCTTGTCTGCAGCGAGAAAACTCCCCACCCTCTTAACCTTGAGCCCAGCGGTAAGAAGGAAAGTTTGGAAGGAGGAGCCTCCGTCGCTCTGAGAGAAGCTTTGATATGGTGAGCAGGCAGTTCTCCAAACGGCCCCCGAGGCTCCTCACCGTCCGATGGGAGGTAGACCCTGGAAATGCAGCCAGGGAATGAGCCTCGGCGCACCGGGCTCCAAATAACCTGTCCTGTGGAGCAGTATAGCCAGTGAGCGTCCATGTGAACGTAATCGAGCAGGGGTTTTGTTTTTGTTTTGGGGGAGGGGGGGCGGTTTTTAGAATTTCTGTAAAAGGTTTTTTGAGCCAAACCAACTCTGTCTGGGAGCAAGATCTCAAGTGCTCCTATTTCTTTCTTTAATCATCTTTATTCCCAAACTACTTCTCATTTTCTCTCCTGCTGGTGAATAGTCGCCGACTCCAACACTGCCACCAGTAGGAGAGTCGATGTTCATTCTCTAGAAGGTGCACACGTGGGTGGGCAGATACAGGTACAGTAAGCGAGTCTGTTGTCAGTGACCCAGCAGGTGACGCCCAGGTGAGCAGGAAGGGGGCTGGGTTTGGAGTCACACACCCAGGCCTCAAGTTGCACGCCCTTCAGGCCTGTAGGCCTTTCTCCACCGAAAATACTTGCCCTGTAGGTTGCTGATGTGAATAATGCCAGCCCAAGTTCCCGGATAGATGTGGTGATCAAAGATAAATTATATGAAACTTAGTTATAAACTTAGAAGTACCATATACTTTTTATTTTTTAAAAAAATTCTATTGTACTTAACTTTTAGTGCTAGATGCTGTTTTAAGAACTCTACAAATATTAATTTATTTAATCCTCTTAAAAGCCGTGGGTACAATATTATCTTCACTTTAAAGATGATGGTATGGAGGCACAGAGAGATTCTAACTTCCCTGGGCTCTGGAATCTATTCTTATTGCACTGAGCTGCTTCCTAGAGCTACTGCTGCTTCTACTGTTATTGAGTAAAACAACACAGAATAGCATTTCCTATAAAGAAGAACCAAAGTCACCTGAGGATCACATGCACCCTGTGTGTGTCACTGTGTTAGCCACACTGACTACAGAACTTCCTGGAACTTGCATACTTTATTTAAAAAGTTACGTTTTATCATCTTGAAGTTTATAAATTAAAAAAATCAAATGACAATAGAAGTAAATAGAAGCCCATAATACTCCTTTATAAAGATTAAGACTTGTGACAGGCCTAGTTGCCATGGCAACATGGGCCCGGAGGCCCTGCTGTTGAGAATACAGAGGCCCATGGACCCTTTGGGAGGGAACTGATCTTAATTTTTGTCATGTTGCTCCTCCAGCCCTACATTATTTGGAAATTTTTTAAAAAAGGTAATTTTATTCTAAAAAAAAAAAGATTAAAATGTAGGTGTTAAAAGGAACATTAAAATGGCATTTTAAGTCATTTTTTGTT
Organism: Murina feae; assembly: GCA_004026665.1. Lineage (NCBI taxonomy): Eukaryota > Metazoa > Chordata > Mammalia > Chiroptera > Vespertilionidae > Murina > Murina feae. Next base: position 83,523 of record PVJC01001115.1, on the reverse strand, counting down.
CATTCTATAACTATTGATCATCAATTATGCGCCAAGCATTGCCTCTGGTGATATGAATATAAAGGTCATCACTGTACTGCCTATTCACAAAGAATTCGGTCTGGTGGGAAAATCACATAAAAAGGGTCGTCATGATAATGAAACATGGTAGTTCCCGCGCTGCTGGTGTTAACGGGACATTTTGGGATCCTCGCCCCCTCCCCACCCCTTACCCCCCACCCCCCAATAGCTAACTAGTAAGGGAAGTGGATGCTTAAAATGGCTTCCTGAAGGAGGTGACACCCTAGGATGAGTTTGATTTACTTCGTTCCTCTCACTGGCAACCACTGACTATTTTATCGTCTCCATTTTAGCTGCCATACAGCAGTGGCGATCGCAAGGCAGAGCAGCGGTCTGGCTGCACGTCCCCATCCTGCAGAGCCGCTTTATTGCCCCGGCGGCCGCCCTGGGCTTCACCTTTCACCACGCGGAAGCGGACTCATCCACGCTGACCCTGTGGCTGGGACCAGGGCCCAGCAGACTCCCAGGATATGCGACACATCAAGTGGGAGTTGCGGGTCAGTTTCTAACTCAAGATCGTCAGCATTAACTTTTTAAAGGTTCCCCCAATTTCTTAACTTCGTACAGCTTGAGCGATGGTGTATCCTCGTGGAAAATTCTGTTGAAATGATTATCCTTGGGACTATAGCTAGTGCTGTGAATGGAGGAAGTCTGCCCTGTGAATCAGCACGTGGCAGCTCTGAGCACAAGCAACTTCAGCGTTTCGTTTACCAAAGGATGTGTTTGAACATGTTTCACAGCGATGAGAACTTCACTACTCAAATAGTGACACTGAATGGGGACCAGGGAATAAATTATGGCAAAACATATTAGTACTAATTATGCAAATTTGTAGAATAAAAGATAACAGGTTGAATTTAAGATAAAGCAAACCAGCTTTTTAATGGTTTAACATTACTTCTTAAAGACATTTATATTAGTTATTATGCCAAACAGTTGTTTAAAATAACATAATTTAAATATATCCTAGAATTTCAAAATTTCAAAGTTACTGATTAGCTTCAGAGATAGACCTTTTTTTGAGAGAGAGAGAGAGAGGACGAGAGGGAGACACAGAGAGAGAAACATCAATGAGAAGGACATCGGCTGGTTGTCCCGGAACCCTTTGGCCCACAGGCCAGCACTTACCCATTGAGCCAAACTGGCTATGGCCAGCGACATAGTCTTGAGAAAAGTCTTGATTTAGGTTAAGGTACTTGGTTCTCAAATTGTGGTGTTCAGAATAATCACCTAGAAAACTTGTAAAACAGATGCTGTTCTTTTTAAGAAAGTCTGGGGCCTGAAAATTTGCTTTTCTAATAAGTTCTCTGCTGCTGCTGCTGCTGCTGTTCTCTTTGAAAATCAGGGTTAAGAACATTCCTAGATTTCCAGAAAAACTAAAATAGTAAAGAATCCTCATAACCTAAAATGAATGAAAGCAGTAATACATATTAATTGGTAATGTAATCAGTAATAATTTTATTTGTCTTCATCTGGAGGTTTTAAAGGTAGCTTGTACCTTTGAAATCATTTAAAGGAGTTATCCAAGGATGTCCAACATTTTCTCTGTCCACTAAGAGTTTCCACTTACTATTACAGAATTGGTACTATGTGCATGAAGAGTGTTCTACGAAGGACTTGTTTCTATCTACATGATATATTTTATATTGAGTTAAGATCTACCACAAGAATTTGGGGAATGAGATTCTGGAACCTGACAAAAATCTTGAATAAGTAGGATTTGAAGTGGCTACTGGGGATGGGAATGAGATAATATAAGAATATGGTCTGGAAAGGTACAGTTTTTATGTGAAGAGAAAATAGTTGACATTTGTTGCTATAAGCAACAACAGTGGGTGTGGCTGGTAGAGGGGATTAGGACCCAGAATATGCCACTTTGGGCCGATAGTATTTTAAGTTAAAGACAATGGAGAAACAGCAGATGTAGGGAGGGTTCTGTGCCACCTTTCTAGTTAAAAGTAGACCATAAGTTTCTTGTATCAGGAAGAGGAGAACATTCTTATCACCGGAGACGGGAGTTGACACTGAGAGGAGTCTGGACAAACACTGACGTGATCTTTGTATTCTATTAGTTTCCCCCAGATGCTTTCTAGCCCCTTCCCATAATTTATCTCCCCTAGCCCAAACCCACAATTTATCTCTCTTTGTTAAAATGGTAACTACTTTTCTGGGGATTTTCTTTCTATGAAGTGCTCCAATCCTACTCCAGGCCACATGAAAATATAAACATCAAATAAAATGTATATTTTTCTCCATTAATGTTTTCTGTCAAATCCATTCAAAGGCCCCAGATCCAGAACCTAAGTGGGTAGAGGAAAATGCTTTTATCCCTTCAGAGCCTTTAAACCCATTGACTTCTCTTCCTGAATGCTCTTTCCTAGAGCTTTGTCTCGCTCTTTAGAGCTGAGTCTTCTGCTCAAATACCTCCTCAGAAAAACTCCTGGCCTTTCTGTCTAAAACAAGGGTCATCTCATATGTCAGTCCCATCGCCCTTTGTCCCTTTATCTAGCTGTTTGCCTTTATAGGACTTATCGAAATCTGCAATTATATTATTTCATTCACTTAGTTTCCCCCACAATAACATAAACTCCATGAAGGCAGGCATTTTAGTTCTTGTTCACCACTGACTCCTCAGGTTGAAGACAGTGTCTGGTATAGTCTGTGCACAGTATTTCTTGAATGAGTGTTTGGGGAGATCTTTTGATGGAAACTCTCCGGGAAAACAGCTATAGTGTGGTGAAGGGGCTGTGTTGCCATGACAATGCCTGCTGCAAACCAGGCCCACTGGATGTCAGTCTTAGAGCAGCCGGAACGTGGACAGGCAAAATGATACCACTCATGGGGTTATCTGTGAGGAATACCTGAGGTAATGCACAGAAAGCACTTGGCACAGTTCCTGACTAATGACAATAATACGCTAAATAACCTCCGTTTAATCTCTGAGCTCTTTAGACTTAACTTTTGTATTGTGGTCAGCAGGGGTCGCTCACATTATGCTTTAGCACTGCTCAGTTTGTCTTTGGAATAGTTTGCTCATGTTTATAGTAAATTCATTGAGTAATCACAAATTATTAACATTTAAGAGAAGGATTCCTTGTTCTTTCTTTGGCATTCTATCCTTTGTAAAGTCCAATTAAATTATAGTTTACATTTTCTAATAGAAGCCAACATTAATATTAAGTATATCTCACTTAGTGGTTTTCCTTATTGCTTAAAAATATTAAAATGTGTTTTCATTTCAGAGAAAATTGCTCTTCCTGTGTTTCATATACCTACCCCTTCTATATTTTATCTCCAGATAACATGTGTCACTTTCTCAAGTGCTATATAATTTACTTTTTGTTTGCCATCTCCTCTGACACACATATATATAAACACACACACACACACACACACACACACACACACACACAACTTGTGAACCCTATTGAGGGCAGGGAATTTTGTTTTGTTCACCACTATATCCCTATCACTCAGAAAAGTGCCTACATATAATTGGAGCTCAATTCATATACTATATATAGAACCTATATATCATGTATATATATACTCAACTGATATTGAAAGAATGGATGGAAATATAGAAAATATATTTTTAGTAATACCTTCTCACATTATGTAAATACAAATATTTTTAAATTATAGAATTTATAGGAACCTAATACAAATCATTAAAGTATCATAAAAGACCCAGGATGGCCCAAAGAGAAATAGAAAAAAAAAAATGTTTTTGATTCCTAACCCTTAGCCAAATACTTAGTGTGTTGGGCAATGCATATCATGAATAAATAAATAAAAGGAATGGATTAGAACTTAAAACATATATAAAACAAGTGTCCCAAAGCAATATACTAGTATGTTATAAAGCTGTGTACATACATGGTAAACAAATTCAGGTGGCTTCAGGAAGGTCTTGAACTGAATATTGACATGTTTGAGATTTGGATCATTGGGGGCCATAATCCATGTTCTATACATAGTGATGTGAGGAATAAACATGAGAATGGAAAAGTCAACTCATTAATTCAATAAATATTTGTAAGCACTCAAAATTGTTTGGACACTAAATTAATACTATAAAATGATAGAAATATTAACTTATTTAACTGTGTGCCCTCAGGAATAGAGAATGTGGAGAAGCTCTGCAGATGATTATCCTACTAGGCAGCATAGCTAGAACTATCAAGAACCTGGGTAACCAAGCCACCAGCTTCTTGCTTGGAGAGAGTACATCTTCATGGATGAGGTGGTATTGAATTAGGTCTTCATGGATGGCCAGGGTTTAAATGGCCACAGATAAGAGTGCTGGAGGAGTCTAAGATGAATGAAATTAATATTTTTCAATTATCTTTTATTCCCCCCCCCAATAGGAGCTGTATTTGATGAAAGTACTAGAAAAATATTGGTTGTCCAAGATCGAAATAAAGTAAGTTGCTTCTGTTTATAAATTGCTTTCTAAATGTTTTCTCACTAGAGAAAAATAAAATGGAGAAATTTTTATATGCTCAAGGAATTACAGAAAGATATTTTAAAAGTTATTCTAAGCAGTTATGGATCACTTGGATATTCATTTAATACATAATGCTTATGTAGGCCTTGAAAAGTCGGGGTAACCTCACTATTGCTCGCTATTATTTTATGGCTACTGGAAAATTATAAATAGCTGTATTTAATTGGGAAGACAACTCTCTTTCTAACAGACTATCAAGACATTCTTCCAATCATCCAGCATTCATTAAGCTCCTACTCCGAGCCAGGTGCTAAGCATACAAAGATTAGTAAGACAATACCCCTGATGTCCTGCATCTCACTATCCATTTGGGAAAACCGTCATACAACAGATGGTAACAATTTACTCTCTTTAAAAAGTCCCTAAAGAATTATCAGACGAGGTGATATTTAAGTTGTATCTTGAAGAATGAATAGGAGCTTACCAGGAAAAAAAAGTAGAAAAACAGACTGAGATAAGTAGAATTGCATATATAAGGGCATAGAGTTTGGAAAAGAGCTGACTTGGTGTTTTAGTTCGTTTAGCCACTATAACAACAATACCATAGGCTGGGTGACTTAGACAGCAAACGTTATTTCTCACTAGAAGCCTGGTACACAAAATTAATGCACTCGGGGAAGGGGGATCCCTCAGCCTGGCATCTGCCCTCTCACAGTCTAGGAGCCCTTGAGGGGTGTCCGACTGACGGCTTAAGCCTACAGTGGGACATCCTTAGCGCTGCTACAGAGGCAGGAGAGGCTGCCACCACCGCTGCTGCACTCACCAGCCATGAGGCCGGCTGAGCAGCGCTCCCCCTGTGGGAGCACACTGACCACCAGGGGGCAGCTCCTGCATTGTTTGCCCCCTGGTGGTCAGTGCACATCATAGTGACCGGTCGTTCCACCATTTGGTCGATTTGCACATTAGTCTTTTATTATATAGGATAGTTATGGATGTTGGGAGGCCAAGATCAAGGAGCCAGCAGAGTTGGTGTCTGATGAGGTCTCACCTCCTGGTTCATAGATGTTTGTCTTCTCACTGTGTCCTCACATGGCAGAAGGGACACAGGAACTCTCTGGGATCTCTGTTATAAGGATACTATGCCCATTTATGAGGGCTCCACTCCTATGACATAGTCATCTCTCAGAGACTCCCCTTATAAGACCATCATCTCTTTAGGAATTAGGATTCGCATATGAATTGGGTGGGGGACACTGTGGAAAGAATAGCAAAAACTTCATTGTGGCCAGGAGTGTAGGCAGTGGAAAAATATGTGACCTGAGAGCTAGATTGGGAACAGAATATAAAAAGCCTTGTACACAAAACTAAGAAGTCTATTCAACCAAAACCAACAAAGGTTTTTAAGAAACAAATGTTTTCATGCTCACTCAGTGGTATCAAAGTTAAAGAGAATGATTATTTTAATGCATGAAAATATTTGTGGGATCGGGCCTAAACTGGCAGTCAGACATCCACCAAGGGGTCCCAGACAGGACAGGGTGAAGACCGAGCTGAGGGACACCCCCCCCCATGCATGAATTTCGTGCACCAGGCCACCAGTTCTTTAATATTAAAAAAGAAGATATATTCATCTCTCCATAGATCAGATCTATATTAACCAGGTTTTCAAACCACCTGATAAGGGCCTCTCTACTTCCCACTTAGATTAACTGCAGGTTGAAGCATTTTTGGAGATGGAGGAAGCTTTTTTCAAACGTGCTCTTTAAAGCTAAGTGGTGCCAGGAAATATAAAAAACTACTCACCAGCATAGAAATAGACTTAATTTTTCCATAGCTAAGGTTTATGAAATAAAGAAAATCAAATTTGTATGAGATGTTTTCAGTCCTTCTATTTAGCATGTTCCCCCTTCTAATAAGTTCATATCTCCAAATGTAATCAAGAATCAATCTCCAATTATTGTCATCAAGTCTAAGTTTAAAAAAAAACTGACTTTCATTGTTTTGAGGAAGCATTTATATCTCTTGTAGAAACAGAATTTATGGTGGTGAAATCCAGTATCCTATTGGAGAGAAGATTGCAGCATTTCCATATAAACATAGCTTCTGGAACCATTTCAGAATAGAACTCCCCAAAGACAGCACATTAATGTAGACATCCTTAGAGATAACTTCCTACATTAATAAAATAAAACATAATATGCATTATAAATGAACCTCAAGTCTGAGCCAGACACAGAAGGGTGGAAAGCCTGAATTCTGGACCCACATAATCAGCAGTCTGTGGAAACTCTGGGAATCATGCCACTGCTCTCCAACCTAGCATAGTTGGGAAATGACACACTTTAAGAAGCACCCGTCCAGGAAATGAGAGGGCCGCAAAGCACACCAGAAAAAGGTCCATGAACTTTCTTTATGAATGAAGAGTAAAAGGTGTCCTGGCTCCAAGCTGTAGTGCCTTTATGAGTATGTCCTAATTTCTCATTCTTCAGCTTTGATCATGGTGATTAAGTAGGTATAACAGACCTCTAACAGGAAAGAATATGTAAGCCAAGCATATTGTCCTATGCCTTTTCATAATTATTTTTAATCAGTTTTCCCCATGTTTATCTCCATCTCAAGATCGGATCTTCCCACCTGTCTCTCCCCACCCCCAAAGAAGGTGCACAAAAAAACCCCCACAAACTTAATCAGTTTTATTCACACTACCCATGAAATCATTAACACACAGAACAAGAAAAACCACAAGGTTAATATATCTGATTAGACACACAATACAGAAAATAAATGTGAAATTAAAAATAGTATACTTCGGTGATTACATTTTTACTCTATTTTCTACTTATTTATAGCAGCATCTGTAAGATTCCTCTATTTGTCAATAGTTAACTAGCAGCAATTTTTTTTAAATTACACTAATTCAGTAGATGTTTCCCTTCACTGTTTTATTCATACAGAATTTATCACATTAACCAAACAAAACCACTTCTATTTCCCAAAAAAAAAAAACAGTGGGAAGAGAATTCATAAGTTACCAGTTCCCCCCAAAAGAAGGAAAAGAGTAATGAGGAAGGAAACTGGAAAAAATTTACATGCAATTATCAAAAAATAAACTCTCGATCACCTTGACCAATATGGGTGAATATTATGGGTCACCATGTATATGTGTTAGTGAATATAAGCTGTGTTGACTTTATTTTCTGACTTTACACTGCAGTTGAAAAACATGTGGAAGTTCCCAGGAGGCCTTTCGGAGCCTGGAGAAGATATTGGTGTGTATCTTACATATTTTCAATTGGCCTGAAAATGTTAAGGAAATTTATGTGTTACTTCTTTTGCTGTATAGTTAAGAATAAGATTTTAAATTTTCTAACTGGTTTAGACTAAGAAAATTTCAGAGAGGTTACTTCAGGGCTGACATAAAATTAGCAGCAAAACATGTAACATTAGAACTTAACCCCATTAGTATAAAAAATGCCATCAGGAGGATACACCTGTTTTTCCCTTTAGGGCTGCTTCTAGAGTGATTTGTTTGAAAGTGAGAAGCTGTGGATATGCATCAGTAAAGGTTAGCATTGAGGGCTATTTGGGATATGACTAAAATCGTTGGAATTAAACTATGAGAAAACGCAAATTCTTGACTATGTCATCATACAAGGATGAATAGTAACTTTTACATGAACTTTGAAACAAGTATTATTTATAAAGTCAGTTATAGAACCATGGTGATGTAATTCTTCTATTTTTGAAAAATTTATCTACTAATTATTGTGACTAGTCAGAAGCCAAAGCATAGTGAAATATCTCATTTGAGAAGATCTCACATGAGAGATGTAATTCCTTAAAACAAGTTCCTGAGCTCAATATGGAATACAGGGAAATTTGAAAAAAGCTAAGAATTCTCAGTGTCACTGATTTTATTGGCAATAGATGAAATAATAGAAACTGTTTTCCTACTTATTCCTTACCCCACTGGTCAAATACAGCCCCTGTCATAATAAATTAATAGATAACTCATTTGGATACCAATATTATATCTCCACAACTTTTCCCTCAAGATTGCATGTCCCTGTTCTCTTTAGCCAAAATTTATGTGAACACAATTTCCTAAATTATCCTTGGATATTTTATATAAAAACTAGAGGCCCGATGCACGAAGATTCGTGTAAGAATGGGTCTTCCTTCCCTTGCCTGCCGGCACTGCCTTCACTCTGGCCCAGAGCCACCTTTCCACCTTCCCACACTGCCCAGAGGCCCGGAGCAACTGGGTTGGTGCAGAACGCCTATGTCATCACCATATGTATGCAAATTAACCCGCTCCCAGCTACTCGGTGCCTATGTATGCAAATTAACCTGCTATTTTTGTTGGGTTAATTTGCATGCTCACTCCTGATTGGCTGGTGGGCATTGCGAAGGTATGGTCAATTTGCATTTTTCTCTTTTATTAGTGTAGATGTATATATTCCTGAAACTTAATTTCTAAAAATGTTACACAGATTAAAATGCCCTATACATAGTATACAACCAACTCTTAACAACCAATAAGTACATTTACTACATTCAAATAAATTCATAGCAAATTCTGGATTTTAGAAACTTATTGACCCAGATTCTGTTAGGTCTTCTGTGGAAATAAAAGACAATTTGGTAGTAGTGTGAATGCTGGGAGGGAAAGCCATCTATCTTTGAACACCTAATTATCTTCCACTTTCCTTATGTGATGTATAAGAGCATGTGAATTAGTTAAGCTTATGTTACATCCTCACCCAACCCATACCAGGCAGGAAGCCGTCTACAGGAGGTTTGTGTAGCTTCCTCACCAATGAACTGGAGTTCATTTTTATGGATCTTCAGAATTTCAAATAGACTTATATTTAAATGTATATGAAGAAACACATTTCCAAGACAAATAGTTAGGTTTAAGTGTACTCCAGAACCCTTCAAGTTCAAGTAGTTAAGAATTCACTACTTTTATGTATTTGTGGTTGACACAACAACCCACCTACTCAGAAATCATGGATACACCTCAACCATGTGGATTGAAGGACAAAGCAGCAGTTGGCATTCACCATACTTCCTAGTATAGATTAAAGCTTTGCCTTAGATTGATAAAACCCTGAAAGCAGCTGGAAATGGTAACTGACCGTAGAGTCCTGAACGACTATGTCTATCCAAGGGCATTTCTGTTCTGTAATACAATACAATAATAGATACTTTTTAATGGTGAAGCCAAATCAGCCAAGAAGTATTTGTTTTCTTTAAACCCTGTATTTAAGAACATAATCTATTTTAGGAATACTGCCATCACCAATGTGCAAGCATTCATACTGGCTCCTAAGTAGTAAACACTGGTTAGCTGGGAAACACATCTGTTTGCAATCCTTCATTCTCTGATACTAGGTAAATGAAGCACTATTGTCTGTAGAGTCTAAAAAAGAATTAAGAGGAGCATATACAAAATGGAATGCAATCCTCAGGCTTATATACTACCCTAGGAGTAAAAAGGTTAAAAATGGAGGTGTTGCCTTCCCAAATAAACCCATTATCCCTGCCAGGGACAGTCCCCCGCATGGCCTGAGGACTGCACCAGCCGCTGGTCCGGATTCATTGGTGCCCCAGAGTCAGAGCGAGACACTAGGAAAGCCCACATTCTGCACAATTTTTCCTATGATTTTATTTTATTTCAATCTAATACTATTATTAAATATTACAAAATAGAAATAACAAATATAAACTCCATCTCACTATTGTTCTACAACTAAACAAAATGCTATGACGTATTTAAACATATCTCTCAATCAGCAAAAATACAAACATAACCCTCTTGGTTTTTCCTATGTTCTTCATACTTTTAACACAGTAAATGGTATTTCAGTTTAGCTTACAGTACATTAAAGTAACAAAGGCACAACAGAGAAAAGACTTTATCCAAATAAAAAATTCAGATTCATGGCAAAATCTTTGGAGAAGAGATTTCCACCTGGGGGCAGAAGGGCTCTCTCATACCCTGGACACAGAAGCACTTCCTTGCCCATTCAGTTTTTGTCTAGTCACTGCTCTGCTGATTCAAGTTAAACCGATCAGACTACTGAGGCAGTGCTGCTTTGGGGTCCACCGCACTGGTGACTGCTGAACCGGGCTGACTCCCTGACTGTCCCCATCTGTGATCTGTGACTTGGAAACAGGCTAGATGGGAACTCAAGGCTCAAATCTTGACTAGTGATACTAAGAACTAGATAGGACCTACATACTTAGTTTTCAAAGTGTTTAAAAAACACTTAACCAATAGTTATGTGAGAGCAGTCAATGACATGTAAAAGCTAAGACTAGTGCCACAGTCTTTAATAGATTTCGTAACAAATAAGGATTCTATGCCAGACTGAGAATTATTTTCCTTAGTAAGGAAATTTTTCCCTTTTTAGCATAAATACTTTTACATTTTTAGTTTAAAAATATTAATTTCTAACCCTGTGCAACCTGTGGCAAATCTCAATTATAAGGGGAGTCGGCATGTAATTAAAATATGGCAGACAGATGGCTCACATTTCAGAGCACCTTGTTCCTTCTACACACACTTCCAGAGCCATTTCTCAGGGAGCGTCCAGGGCTCCCCAGGGGATTGGGAAGACAGTCCACGGCAGAGCACATGGACTTGGAGACAGTCTCCTTGCCTTCCTCTGCCTTGCCTGTTCTTCACCAATAAGACTAGCAAGACTGTTAACAAGGCAAATATGATTTACTGCTTGACAACCAAGAAGAGGCGGGTAATAAAGGGCATCTGAACAAAACGCTACGCAGCTATGATACTTCCCGGCAAACTGGGTGAGGAAGGCAGCTCTTTTCAGGGCTTCTTGTGCCCCTTTGGGAGATAATGGCAGCATCGCAGAATTAGAGGAAGCTGTTGGGGGATCATCGGGATAGTTAGAAAAGCAGCCAGCAGCATATGTTAATGGCAGTGAAAATCCTGCCCCATAACTTTGTGTGTCATCAGAAAGTCACCCTTCTAAAGTATGGAAACCCTGTTGTATTATAAAGTTCTGTGTGCTGCAAGTTTTTAGAAACCTCCGATGAAGTGACTGCAGCATCTGGGGGTTGGAGGAATGAATCTAAATTCTTTGGAATCTCAGGAAACAAAGGAACTGCCCAAAATCCCAATGGGATTCTCCAGACTGGATGATGAGTGGAGAACAGCAAAAGGATTGCAAAGGCATCTTCTCTGAGATTTGGAGGCCTGACTGTCCTCCACACCTGCCCCAGATCACCAGCAGAGGTCCAAGTCCCTTCGCAGTCTCTACACCCCACAGCCCTTGACGTTCATATAGAGAGGATCACTTTTTCTCACACCAACATTTATAAATTCAAGCAATGTGGGTGGATGATGGTGAACAGGTAACAAGGAAGAAACATGTGGGAACAGTAACCGCAGCTTTGCAACCTGTGTTTTCTCCTTTTGAGAAATAGAGCAGGAAGAAGTTAAAAATATGTGACCCCAAAAACATGAAGTGAATAGCCCCCCCCTCCAGTAGCAGCCAAAGAAATATTCACTATTTTGAAAGCTTCTTACGTGTACAGTGGTAAGAAAATACTTTGGTATTTCAATGTGTCAGAGTTTTTATTGAAAAACTTCACTTTCTTGAAGTTTTGCTTCAGAACCTTGAGATAAAGTTCTCTAACTGAAAATCCTTGACGATTACCTTCTGAAAATGTGATTCTTATTGATTTGTACATCTTTTGTTCACGCAGGAGACACAGCAGTTCGAGAAGTTTTTGAAGAAACCGGTATACGATCAGAATTCAGGTCCCTCCTGAGCATTCGGCAGCAGCACAGCCACCCAGGGGCTTTCGGGAAGTCGGACATGTACATCATCTGCCGCCTAAAGCCCCGTTCCTTCACCATCAAGCTGTGCCCACACGAGTGCCTGCGGTGCGAGTGGATGGACCTCGCCCACCTGGCCAAGGCCGCCAACACCACGCCCGTCACCAGCAGAGCCGCGCGGCTGCTGCTGTACGGGCACCGGGAAGGCTTCGAGAAGATCGACCTGACCATGGACCAGCTCCCAGCTGTTTACACGGGCTTGTTCTACCAACTCTATCACACGGAACTGCCAGACAGTTACAAAATGATGACGGGAGTGGACTAAATCATATTTACACGTGTAAAGTTTCTAGTAAATTGTACATGTAGATTAATGTGTGCCATATTCTAAGAACGGTGCACATTTTGGGTTAACTAAATCTCTGACTTTAAATTTCTAATGTGTATTATTTCTGTGAAGAAAATTGCAAGTGCACACATTTTTAAAGCCTCTCTTCGAATGAAGTGAATGTATGGAAAGATTGTAGCTCTAAGTAAGCATCACTGAATAAAGGCAAATGCTATATAAAAGGTGGAAATGTATACATTTTCCAGGAATTCTTGTTGTTTTTCTTTACTAAGGCACTGGTTAAATATCTTACTATTAAATCAAAGGTTATCTGACCAGTTATCCAAACTGAGCAGATAGCTGCACACATTTTCTTTTCCTCTCGTTAACAAATTTCTAAAATACACCTCTTCCTTCATGTGAAACGAGATTAGATAGTGCCCTTAAGATCAGCTCTTAGCAGACATGGGAAGAAAGAGTATGGCTTTCTGGCCAGGTCCTGTTTTGGGTCCGAGTTTATACTGCCCAGTCCGCTTCAGTGCCACATACCAACTGGAGTACTTCCTTGACCGGTAAGTGTTGTAGTTGTTGGATTCCAACCGTTCAAAAAAGAAACACTCATCCGTAACACATTTCTGAAAAATAAAGGAAGAATAAGTAATTGTTATTGTTATTACTATTTTACTCTGCACATTAAATATTTTGACAATTCGTTGCCCATTCTGCTCAATCAGCAGCAGTGCTGTTGGGTTCAGCGGGACAGTCAAAGCAGCCAGACTCGGCAGGCCAGGCCCTAACACAGCCTGGCCCCACAGAAGGATGCAGGATGGCATCTAGCTAATCTCTTCGATGGAGACAGCCACAGACCCTTTCTGTGGGCAGGTATGTGTTAGGTGGGTGGCAAGGGTACACAGGTAGTATAGGAACCACACAGGCTTGGACTTTACCCCACACACATAGCTTTTAGGGCTCTCCACAAAGAGGGGTACCCCCAGTACCAAACCCTCCCCCCTACCACTGAGGAAACCCAAAGCTATGGCTTCCAGTTGGGGGTTATGGTCCAGCCATGCTCATCCAATCCAGAGGCAGTCATGTTGGCAATTGGGTTGTGTTGACTTTTCAGGGTTCCTGTGAAACAGTGCTGGACAGGTACCTTTCCCACAGGCAAGAAACAGTTCCTTAAATTATATTTTTTCCAGTAGATAATATTGTTTCAATGGCACAAAAGAATAGTTTATTGTACAGGAAATAGTGAATGTATATATCGCCCCCATTTGTATTGAAACATATGATTGGCATTCTCAAAACACTGAGAGATAATGAGGAACACGTAATGGAGAACATACTCCTTTCTGGCAGTTTCTTGTGGGAGGGGGAACTACTCTGCCTTTTGATTTCAATCCAACTATTTATCAAGGGGAGAAAACAGCCAGCTAAACAAATAGATCTGGAGATCCTATGCCAAGTCATCAAGTCTAATAGGCTGCCACATGATTTTGAGTAAATGTTCAAAAATCAACTTCACACACTGGCCAGTGAGGCTCAGCTGATTGAGCATCAATCCCACGCATCAGAAGGTTGCTGGTTAGATTCCCGCTCAGGGCACATGCCAGGGTTGTGGGCTCCATCCCTGTTAGGGGGTGTGCGGAAGGCAGCCGTTTGAGGTTGTGCTCTCACACTGATGTTTCTCTCCCTCCATCTCCCTTACTCTCTCTCTAAAAATCAAACTTTTTAAAAAACTCAACTTCGCATGGTAGCAATGATACATATTGACCTCTGGATGGGAGGAGGGAGAATCAACAACGTATTTATCCACTTTAAGGAAAGAAAGGAAAAGTCATTTTTTATATTTCAATTATAGGTAGGTGAATAAAATAATATAGAAAGCTATATAATTTTACGCCTATTTCTATCTCACATATAAATACAACATGCACACAAGCCCGTGGCTTTGCATTAATGAGTGCACCAGGTTGCCACTTCTGTCTGGATACTCAAATCTAGGAAACTTCAGGACTGGGAAAACCCACATTCAAAAGCCTTGAATCTTTTCCCACATTCTTTGGTTCCAAGATCAACTAAGCAATGGCACAAACTGACAGGGAAAGAAATCATAAATCAATAAGCAAAACAATGAAAAGAGCTGGTGTAATAACCAAAGTGAAAGGTCCTGAGAGACCTGACGGAGAACGCATACCTCGCAGGCGGTGAAAGTGAGGGTGGGTTGCAGGTCTATCGGCGGCTTGCAGCAGTGAGAATTTTACTGGATGCTTACTTAGCTTTTGATCATTGCTCACTGAACTTTTTAAAACTGAAACACAAGCTCATCCAGTTTTTTTGCAACAAATTAGTGAAGCAACACAAGGCTTTCTGCTACAAATAAAACGCAGGAAGCCTTGCAGAGGAGCGCCAGCTCCATCACAGCCAGGACTGCGGCTTGGGAAGACCCGGTTGTGGTAACGGGAACCCTGCAGTCATGTGGGCATCCGCAAGCCACACCTCCACTCTGCCTCTGGTGAAATGCATTCTTGCTTCTTGTGTTGACTGACAGTAACCTGTACCCTGTGTCATTTTTCAGCGCCAGTGATTAAAAACTTCCCTCTTTCCCAATTCTAGGTTTGAGACCAGGAATGGAAGTGAAACGAAGAGTCAAAGGAAAAGTCGTACTGATCAGAAATATAACAGGGAAGGTTGTTATGGAATGACACAGGCTAACTCCCCAGTCGTCAGGACACTGATACGCTCATTTTGGGTGTTCTGTCAACTTCCAGGGCGCCCCACCTTGCTGTTGGCACTCGTACAATGGTTGGCCTAGGGGATGGGTGCCATGCCAATAATATGTGCCTTCTCTGCCAGTTTCTACTATTTCAGAGAAAAGAAACAGTACCAGGGATTAAGTGGGCACTACATCATGGAACCCACAAACTGTTTCCACAGAGGTTCCTTGTACCTTTACAAAAACAGCGCGGGCGGAAGGAAAGCCCGCTTCTGTGCCAAACGTCCAGACACGTACGTTTACTAAACAACTGCTACGCACTTGAAAACAAACTGCAGTGCTTTTTCAAATGGGTCGTAGGGTAAAATCTGGCTCTCAGGAGAAGCAGGGGTTTCACATGACCATGTAAGTACAATTTCAATTCTCTCCTTTCTCAGTTTACAAATCTTCGGTGACTGTGACCTCAATGTTTCTATTAAAATTTGATGCAATAGAAGTTTCGTTAACCTTTATAAACATGTTTATAGAGCTTTTTTCCTATTCCCAGTGTTTAACTTCTCACCACTTCAAACCTCCGAGAAAGGGGAGGAGGAGTCTCTGGAGGAATGACATCACCGAGGACGTGGCTAAGTAGCCATTTCTCACACCTTTTCATCAAATTAAATTTTCCTTTATTTTGGTTTATTTTAATTTTAAGATATAGAAAGCACACGGTTCCAATAATACATGCATTTATTTAACGTGTGTTTTTGTCTTCTAGGCACTGGGACTGGTCAGTGAACAAAACTGAATGAATGAGGATCATGCTTTTGTGCTACTCCAGTCTGGCAGGTGCAGACACCAAATAAGCAATGAATGTAACTGAGTGACTTGTGTGCCAAGTTAGAATAAATCCTGTGAAAAGACTAAAAGCAAGAACGAGAGAGATTGGGAGTGGGACGGTTGCAATACTAAACAGTACAGTCACAGGAGGCTCCCTGGGAAAGTGACATTTGAGCAAATGCTGGGAGGTGAAGGAGTTAATCATTCAGACAGGAGAGCAGAACATTTCGAGCACAGAGAGGGGACAGCCAGAGCCAACTAGAGCAGGATCGGGCCTGCCGCCTTCGAGGGGCCAATAGGAGGCTCAGGTGCATAAAGGGAAGGGAGGCGGACATGAGGTCAGAGAGGAAACGAGATGGGAGATTAACAGCTATTGTAAATACTCTGGGAAAATGGGAAACCATTGTAGGCTTTTGAGCAGCAAAGTAGTATGATCTGACATTCTCCCAGGGTTACCCTGGCTGCCAAGACCACACTGGGCAAAGGCCGATGCAGGGGCACCTGTAAGAGGTGGGCTGAGTATCAGAGGCAGTAGGAGTGGAGACACAGACCACAGTGGTGGCCATAGGGATGGTAAGAGGCTGTCTGCATCTCACATGAGAGAATTCCAAAAAATTTATGTAGATATACCTCCTACAAGGAGATGGCACATAACCCTGCACCCTTCAATGTGGGCTGTGTACAGTGACTTCCCTCCAAAGGAGACAGTATGGTAGTGGGGGGACGATCACTCCACAATGCTTCCTGCCCTGACTCCCTGTGCCACTGGCCTCACAAGTCTCGCCTGCTGCTACATGTTAGATTTGAACCTTCTGGTCATTTCCCCATGCTCTGTTTTTGGATTGTTTGTTCTTTTACAGTACTTTGATTTTGCAGTTTTGGCTTATGAGGGAGTTTGCTCAACATGAATCCAAAAATGCTTTTGCTTACACCATTTCTGATAATTAAAAACAGACACAATGTAAGTATTAATGCCGACTATTTCAGAACAAACTCAAACACACAAATTGTGAAAGTTTTAAAGGAAATTTTATCTTAATCTTTTATAAGATTGGTTTCTAAAAGAAGCAACAATTCTTATTAGGCAGGAACCTTTGCATTTAATTGTATTTTCTCTCTTAAAAATGATATACACTCCTCCTTAATTGTTGCATTTTTCTGACAAATTTGATCAATATCAAATATCGTCAATCTAAATAAGGGAGCCCTCAAAAAGCTAGTTTCCCTTCTTTGTATGTAGGCTTCATAGTGAAGGCCCCTCAAGTAAGAAAGTTATTCTATGGGTAGTTTAAAAAAAAAGTATTTTACTTTTACAGTAATTAAATGTATATCCTCAGAGAATATAAATGATTTTTCACATTTCACTATTATGATAACACAGGTTACACATATTTGAATACTTACTGAAATGTTTTGTTTGGTTAGCACAGTCTCTCACATTTTACAGAAAACAATGTGGAACTTCCTAGCAGATAAAACCAGGCAGATTGTTTCATTTCAATGCTAACATTGGGGTTGTTCAGTGATTTACACTTACAATTGCCTCACTATATGCAATTTTTTAAAAAAATCTACTATAATTTTGTGAACACTTAAGAAATCATAAATCCTAATATTTGTTCTGGACTTCTGTTGCTCAGAGCAACAGAATTTCTCCTGCTATGGAATGGAATAAGGAGTCTGTTGTGGATTAAAGACTATTCCATGTCTGCCTCCAAATATAGGCTTTGGCAGTTAAATATAGCTACTCTTTGAACTTTTGTATTTTCTAGTTTCGAAGGGGGTGGGGGGAGAAACCCTTAAGAAATGTTTTCAAACAGTAAGAAATCCTTATCCTGAATGCATTCATACCACTACTACATGAAGATGTTGGAGAGAAAAAAAAAGGTACACAGCTTAGTAATTTTTCATGCACTCACCTGGTGGTGACCCACCTGACGTGACTTAGAAAGCAAATGTTTCATGTAGCCAGAGTGCTCTCTCTTCGAGGGGAACTGGCATGTGTTACAAATATCTGCGGGATCCCACACAGGCATGAGCGCTAACACAGCAGGCAGAACGGGGCCGGGTAGTTGAAGAGAGGAAGAACCAAGCCTTTGGCAAGTGCAAGTTCATAACTGCAGTTTCTCCAGCTTAAAGGAGCCACTGCACCCCCAGGGGATGCTTCTGGTCACAACACTGGACTGACACCAACAGCTGCGACACCTCTGGGTCTACTCCGCCCCTTACTGAGCCACCACCAGCACTTCTTGATTTGAGGTGTGGGATTACTTTCTCTTCTGAAGATTGACACAGCCCACCCAGCCTGATGTGAAGGAGACAAGACTGCCGCTGAACAGGCATGGGAGCAGCCCACCCAAATGGAGTGGTCAGATTAGCAATTAACCGTGAACTTGCCAAGTATAGATTCTAAGATGGAAGATGGAACCAGGATGCCATTCCTCAGAGAAAACCGATAAATTCTGAATTTTCCATTTACGTGGAACAGCTGTATCTTTGTCTCTATAGAAGGGTGTGTGTAAATCTCTAAGCATTGCTAAATTTACTCCTCCTGCTGTGTCAGGAAGAATTAACACACATCCAAGGAGACAGAAACACATTTCAGATGAAATAAAAGGCCATGACCTTAATCTTGTGGAAGGTCCTGGTTAGCTAAGGAAGAAAGGAGGAAATTTCTTTTAGAGCACTTTATGCTTCTGGTGGTATGGAATCAACCATTTTGGAAGCTTAATGCCTATTTACCAAGAAAAGATATCAGAACTCCTTGAATTCTAACTTGTAGAGAATTCTGTGAGAATGAGAGACAGTTCCGTTCTCAGGTCCATGGTCTTAAATGCATCTCCTCTTGTAAGGACCTCCGTAGTTTCAGAGATGCACTCGAAAGCAGAGTAGCTTCTGTTTTCATCACTTTTGACAACATGGAGCTTTTTATCATTACAAACATACCCACTCCAGACTGTGTTAAACAAGCCCTTCAATGGCCACCTTACAGGGCATCCATCATTAACAGGTTACTGGGTCTTAATCTCAATGAGTGGAAAACCACAGGGTAACACTCTCAAATCTCTCCCCGAGTCAGATTAAGACTGTCCAAGGAAAGGCTAGAGCTTTAAAAGCATTTGACTAGGGTCATCCACAGTTAGTTATGACATAGCCAATGTGTACACCTCCTTCTTTCCACCATCTTCACTGTCTGACAGGAGCCAAACCAACACTGTTGTAAAAGCCACAGTGATTCACACCATGTATGACTTGTCACATCTGGAGGTGAGAAGAGTAGGGTTAAACCCTTCTTCCTCCCCCTGCAAGATCAAGGGCATCCAAAATTACCTGCTGCTTCACTGTCCTGGAAATATTTAAAATGCTATTTTGGTAGAGTCCCAAAGTATTACATCACCCCTTGAGTTGACAACAGACTGGTAGAAAAAAAGACAAGAACAGTGGAAAAAGTGAACGTCCCAAGCAAGCAGTCCATCTTCTAGAGCTATTTTTCACCTACAAACGTCATCCATTCCCCTGATTCCACTACCATCTTGATGCTGATTACACCAACGCCATATGTCAACACCGACCTCTGAGCTCCAGACCCACAGCTCCAACCATGTAGTGAATGTTCTCACGGTTTCTCTTTAGCAACTCAACTGAAATAGGTCTACATCTTTCCCCAGAACTTGCTCTTTCCCCTTTTCCCCTTCCTCATCTACCCTCTTATCCAAACCAGAAACCTGGGGGCCATGTCTGACTTCTCCCTCTGCTGCACTCCTAAACATTATTCACTTCAGGTGCTAGTCCGTGACTCAGCCTCTCTGCCCTGCTATTGCCAGGTTTCATCATCGATTGCCTGAACCGACCCATCTCCACCAATCTTGGCTGCCTCAAATCCATCCTCTAGAAAGTAACCACTTAGGACCTATTATGTATTAGACCCTGATGTTGACACTTGATATAAATTATCTAATTTATAATTTATGGTCTTCACATACACACACACACACACACACACACACACACAAGATGAGATAGGAAGGATCATTAGTGCCTCTATTTTAAAGATACAGGAACTAATTCAGAATCCTTTTGTCCAAGAACCCACAGCTAATCAGCAGCAGAGCCAGTATTTACACAAGGATCAGAGCCCACATTCACAAATAGCATGCCACACTGCAAGGGTTTGTCAAATTTGAAAGAAGAACCCTAACACTGATGCTCAAAAGTTTATATGTCCATCCCACTGATCTTCAAACAACTGCACAATATAAGGATTTAAAAACAAAACACTGTAGCTTAAAGCTTTGCAGAGAAGGCAGTAAAAGCAGTGAGCAAGGGCTCAACTCTGGAGTGAAGGCTGCCTCGAGTCTCACCCAGGTGCTGTCTCAGAGGAGCTGAGTTTGCTTGGTTACATTTTTACTGCCTCCGAACTTCAGTTTTTATATCTGTAAAATAAAGAGCATGATACCCCACATTTTATAGGGTATGTATGGACATTAAATAGTATAACGCTCGTAAAACTCTCAATAAAGATTTAACAAATACCAACACCAGTACATAAAAAGCATACAAGCAAACAAACAAACTACAAAACTGAAAACATTACTTACAGAAGCCAGTAAGCGGCCGTCCTCCTTCATAGCGAGATAGCGGTTGGCACACACTCCTTTGATAGACACGACCCCTCTCTCTTCTGCTTGAAGTTGTAGTTTGACTAGAAGTAATGGGAAAAGTGACCTTTGTAGCATCATAGGAAAAGTATCCAACTACATGCAATATAAAGACAGGAGACACCCCAGCAACCAGGTAGTCCACTCTGGAAGACTGGCGGGGGGTGGGCGGGTGGGGGGGACAGATATCAATTAAATTCTATGAGGGTGTGATGCAGGTCCACTAGAGGGGCGCGCCTCCTGACCCCCTTCCCACTGCAGTGTCAGAGAGCAGAGAAGTGACAGAGTGGATAATTTTTTCCTTTTATGTGCAATTAGCCTCTACTTGGCTAGATAACGGCTTAATTTTTTTTAAGCAGATTGTAGGAAAACAAAAAATAGATATTACTTTAGTATAATAATAATGTCACATAGACAAGGCATCTAGTTAATTCAAATAAAAATGAAGTTAAAATTTTCTGTTTTGCTCTTCTTGCAAATTTCCAATTTGAATTCTCCTGCCTAGAACAGCATTCCCCAAAATGTTCTTGGCTAACAGAGGTTACATAAAAAAAAACAGTCTCTGAGGCCAAGTAAATTTACGAAACAACTATGTTGTTTATAAGAAAAGCACTTTAGGCACAAATATCCAGGCAACTTGAACGTAAAAATGTGGGGGAAAATATAAAATGCACATCCTCAATGTAAGAATGCTGATATGGCTATTTTAACATCAAATGATGGAGACTTCAAGGCAAGTAATATAACTAAAGATAACAGGGTTATTTCATGATAAGAGGGTCAGATACATCAAGAAGACATAATAATCTTAATTGAGTAGCACCTCTTAATAGAATTCTGAAATAATCTGAAACAAAAATTGACTAAAAAAATAAGAATATAGAATATATGAATAACATTATCAACCAACTTGACCTGACTTTTTAAAATTTCATTTTAGATCAGGTAGGTTTCATTCACATGAGACTTTTTTTTTTTTTTAAGATTTTAAAATGGATTTTTAGAGAGAGAGGAAGGGGGAGAGAGAGAGAAAAAAATTCATGTGAGATCTAAACATCGATCAGCTGCCTCCTTTAAGGACCCTACCAGGGCTCGAGCCTATAACCCAGGCATGTGTCCTGATCGGAAATAGAACAGCAACCTTTCAGTGCATGGGGCGATGCCCAACCAACTGAGCCACACAGGCCAGGGCTCACCTGAGACTTTATTTTCCCTTTAACATCATAGTTGTTTGAAAACTATGCTAAAAAATTAACTCTGCACCATGGCAAGCTATCCAATGCTTATTTGCCTAGTGGGCTTGAATTGTTCAAATAAATTAAATACAGCTGAAAAGTCCTTTTTCCAAGTCACCATGATGTTAAGATGGGCACTGGTTCTAAACTATTGGTGCTCCTGGTTCCTTATTTATTTTTAAACAATTTGAGATATAATTCACGTTGGATACAACCTTGTTGCCCAATCAATGGAGTCCCGCCCACATTGCCTGTAACCAGTAGCCATTATATCCATTCTTATTCCTTTTGCCTACTTCCCCATGTAATCTTTGTCCTACCTAATATAAGCAGCAGCTAATAGGGTGTGCAGGACAGATTTTTGTGGATGACCTGCTGCTCTCCCATGCTGCCAGCTTTATTGGAACAAAAACTCATATATGATTCAACTCTGTCTGCTCAATTGGCCCAAGTGGTGACAGGCAGTCTGGACCAAGTAGTCATGTCCTAGGCTAGAATCGTCCCTGACAAAAGTCAATCTTTACCTTAACTGAGCCTGTCTAGTAGTCTTTTGTGTATCTACCATAACACACCTTTGGAATGTCTGGATAACATCCTTGTTCCGGACCCCTCAGGGCACAACCCATGCACCAGAGCAGAGACTACAGATCCTCTCGTTATTTGTATCGCATTATTTGTTAACTATTCACTGTCCTGTACCCACCTATGTAAAAGATGTATCATTTTATTTTTTATCCACTTCCAGAGGTTTCCTGCTTTGCTTTTTCCTGCCTCCCTAATCTATCACCAATGAATGTCATGTAACCTACTATATCTTCTCTTTTTATTGTAATGTATAAAATCAGGTGCAAAACCGCCATCTTCTAAAATCAATGTGTTGAGATTTTACCCCTGGCAATTGTTGACAGTTTGGCTCAAATAAACTCACAAAAATTATTTATAAGGCTGAATGTTTCCTATGTTGACATGGCAAAAGAAGCAATTGCAGCGATGTCCTCAGTGTCCTGAGA
The DNA here is from genome assembly GCA_004026665.1 of Murina feae. NCBI lineage: Eukaryota > Metazoa > Chordata > Mammalia > Chiroptera > Vespertilionidae > Murina > Murina feae. Next base: position 60,431 of record PVJC01001115.1, on the reverse strand, counting down.
CTACAGAAAAGGACACAGGGATGATCAGGTGGAAAGTCTGTCTGGAAGGAGTGAGGTCTAGGCTAACTTCTGAAGGTCAAGTAGGAGATACTCTAATGAACAAGGTCCAGGTAAGGAGACACAGGGGATGGTATTGCAGGTAGAATGTCATCCCAGGACCGAGGCACATAACAGCCACACTTGTTCTACACAGCCAGGTCCTAGGTGGCCAGAGCCATCAGCATAATCCAGCCTGAGCAACTGCACATCCAGTAACCCGATTTCCTCTCCCATTAGTTACAAGGGAGAAAAAGGATGGAAGGAGGACTTGATACTAAAATGGGTTAAAACTCACATATTTGAAAAGGCAAAACTGAAGTATTTAAGGATGCCTAGCAGTGGTATGATACTTAAATTCAAATAAGTGATTAAAACAGAAACCTGTACACTGTTATATGGGAGGCAGGGACCAGGATTGGGACTGGGGACATAGGCATTGGTGGACGAAGGTTCTGTTTTCTTTCTCGCTTTCTTTCTTAAAAAATATTTTTATTGATTTCAGAGAGAAAGGGAGAGGGAGAAAGAGATAGAAACATCAATGATGAAAATCATTGATTGGCTGCCTCTTGCACAACCCCCAATGGGGATCGAGCCTGCAACCCAGGTATGTGCCCTTGACCAGAATCAAACCTGGGACCCTTCAGTTCGCAGGCCGATGCTCTGTCCACTGAGCCAAACTAACTAGGCTCTTTCTTTTTTAAAAGAAGGAGATTAACACTCAGCTTGCTGTTTCAGTTTTGTGCCGCTAGGTATTTTATTTTTAAAAAATATTTTTATTTATTATTTTTTTGAACATATTTTTATTGATTTCGGAGAGAGAGAGAAACATCAATGATGAGAGAGAATCATTGATTGACTGCCACCTGTACGTCCCTTACTGGGGATGGAGCCTGAAACCTGGGCATGTGCCCTGACCAGGAATCAAACCCTGACCTCCTGGTTCATAGGTCAATGCTCAACCACTGAACCACACAGGCAGGGCCAAAAGTTCTGTTTTCTGACCGGAGTTATGGTTACAAGAATATTTGTCTGTAATAATTCATTAAAGTACAAATCTGTTTGATGTGGTTTCTGTATCTATGGTGTATTTTACATTTTTTAAGTTGTTTTAAAAAAAATTTTTTTAAAGGACTACACTAAAAAAACAAAAATAAATGGGACTTCAGATAAGATTTCACTCGGGTCATTTCAGCAAGCTGGAGACCACTCACTATATTTAGCTTATGGATACACAAAAGCCAACAATTTTGATAAACAAAGACTTCTGGTGGCTTTCTAATGTTAAAGTTAAATCCAGTAAGAGATGAAAATAAAAATAAAAATAAATAGTGTCCTATTCAAGCTTAAAGTTCAACTTTTCTGTTGTAGCATAAAACAAAAGCTGTCAAACCACACAACTGCCTAATCTCATCGTTAGGCAAGATCTGAGTGGTCAATCAGTCCCTTCATTACGCAATTACATCTTCAGTCCCAGTTGCAATGTTCCTGAGGAACAGTTGTCTTAAGTTATAGTTGAAAATCCCCAGCAAATGAGAATTTACAGTCTCTTCGAAGTGACTGAGGGTAAGTAAGCAAAGGCACTGAGACTCCGATCACCATAAGGACACCACTCACATGTTCAAGTGCTCAGATCCCTGCCCGTGACACACGCGGTGACACAGTGTAACCCAAAAGCCAAATTATTATGTCAATGTTACCGCCATGGCTCAAAACAGAACTCCTTTCTTGGAATTTTCTTCAGAATTTACATGGTTGCCTTTCGAATGTGCGCAAGGATGATGCATCTTAAAATCATAAATGCCAGACTGTAGGAGCTGATAAGGACTTCAGGCAGCGTCCAGTGTGCCCTCCTCATTATAAATAAGGAAATGGACATCCAGAGAGCTTTGTCCCTGGTGAAAAATACTTTGGAAATAGTTAAGTCAGCATTGCCACGGGCGGCGAATACCTTTATTCATTCATTCAATAAACATGCACTAGTAACAGCTATGTGCCAGGATCTGTGCTTAGCGATAGGAAGCACAGAGGAGAACACGGCATCTTTCTGACCTTGGAGAACACCCAGTATTGTTGAGAAGAAGAGGATGGCACACAGGGAAATCACTAGACAGGTTCAGTACTGTAAGTGCCGCCAGAGAAGTATACGCAGCTACTGTGAGTGCTCGTAAGGTACACCTAACCCAGGGAGATGGAAGGCTTCCTAGGATCAGTGACAATTGATGGAGACAGAAGGAATCCACCGGAGTTCGTCAGGAAAAGAGAGAGGGAAACAACAGCAAAGAACCCTGATATATATAACTTTCAAAGGAGAAGGGGCAAGAAAGCCACGCAGCCCAGGAGCGGCAGGTACTCAGGTGTGGTGAGCACCGTGTGAGGGTGGAAGAAGGCGGCAGGGACACCAAGAGGCTCCGCTTACATGTTCAGGAGTTTGATGTTTAAGGAGAAGGGATTGGAGGGTGAGAGTGTGGAGGGAAACAGCTGGGATGGAGAGAAGGGGACAAAGGGAATGAGGGAGGCAAGGACAGAGGGAAGGGTGAAGAATGAGTCTAGTTCTCTCTGTCTTAACACTGAGACAGAGACTTATGCCCGGCTGGTATGGCTCAGTGGTAGAGCATGGACCTATGAACCAAGAGGTCACGGTTTAATTCCTGGTCAGGGCTCATGCCCAGGTTGCAGACTCATCCCCAGTAGGGGGTGTGCAGGAAGCAGATGATCAAAAATTCTCTCTCATCATTGATGTTTCTCTCTCTCTCACTTCCTCTCAGAAATTAATAAAAATATGTTAAAAACAAAAACCAAACAAACCCCACCTGGGACATTACTGAGACAGGAAATCCAGGAGGAGGGACAAGTTGGTAGGAGAAGACAATGAGATGTGTCCCAGTAAGACACACTGAAAGTCTTTGGAAAGTACAGATCGACATTTCCAAAACACATGCATCTGGAGCGCAGAAAAGAAATCTATGCTAGGAAGATTTGGTGACCACAGCAAACAGGCTGCCTTGGGCACACAAGCTGCAGCTATCCCAGCAGGGAGATACACAATGGCTGCAGAGTGTGTAGCAGACCCAAACTCAAGGGCAAAGGACAGCCTTCTGGGAGCACCAACATTTCCGGAGCAAGAGCCTGACACAGAGTGGTCAGCCCAGGCCACTGCAGAAAGCTCTGTATATATACACCTGAGAGCCGCATATACACAGATTTGGAAACTAACGGACAAGATTGTTATTCTCTGCAGATTGTAGTTTTCTACATTAAATATCAAGGGAATAAATGCAATGAGATGTTCTGGATTGGATCCTGGGATAGAAAAGGACATTAGTGGAAAAGGTGGCGAAATCCAAATAAAGTCTGTAGTTAACAGTAAGTACCAGTATTAGTTGTTTTTGTTTTTTAGTTTTGACCAATGTGCCAAAACAAAGTGCCATTATGTAAGAAGCTAAGCTCTGAGAAAGCTGGGTGAAGGGGTTGGAAACTCTCTGAAAATCTGCAATTCTTCTGTAAAGCTAAAATTATTCTCTTTTTTAAAGAATATTTTTTTATTGATATCAGAGAGGAAAGGAAGGAGAGGGAGGGAGAGAGAGACAGCAACATCAATGATGAGAGAGAATCATTGATTGGCTGTCTATTGAGGATCCAGCCCACAACCCGGGCATGTGCCCTGACCAGGAATCGAACTGTGACTTCCTGGTTCATAGGTCGATGCTCAACCATTGAACCATACCAGCTAGGCTAAAATAGTTTAAATATAAATAACTGTAATATAATATGTCTGAAATGCAAATTTTCTTGCCATAATTATTATATGTCCAAGTCATAACATTTAATTTCTGCAATTTAAAAAAAATTTGAAAATGTACAGCTGATTTATGCCAAAGACAAGCAATTCCAATCCATAAAAACTTCCTCCAATGCCACCTCTTCCAGATGTCATACTTCAAGTCCCCAAATGCATGTCTGAGCTGGCTGAGCTGCAGACCAGAGCAAGTGTGACAGCCAAATGCTGAGGACATCAAACGATTCCCGGTCCTTCTAACACAGCTGCTGTTTAAAAATGGCAAAGGTTGCTACATCTATGGTGGCATCAGCTAATTAGACGGAGAGCCAGGAAGAGGGAAAGACATTCCTCATCTTGGGATGTTCCAGACACTCCAAGGACAATGCAAGGTCAGAGCAGATCCTGCACAAGGGAAACAGAACTTCAAAGACGGAGAGAAAAGGAAACACTCCGCGGCAGCAGCGTCACAGCAGGTTGACAGGCACAGAAAACACCTGCCTCACTCTTTCTGCACCGGACTCTCCAGTGTCAGACCGAGGACAGAAATGCTCTGCCCCTGAGGGCACTTCTTGGCCTGCTTCATGGGGATCACGTGTGGTTCAGGCGGGGAAATTCCCACAGCCATTGGCAGGGGCGTTTTCTGGCAAGGATAGCTGCAATGCTGACACCGGGTCGCCTGGGCCTCGGGACCCTGCATTGTTGCCACAAAGCAACAGGGAGTGCAGGCCTTCTGTAAATACCAGCCTCCACCCACAGGAGTCATGAGCCCTATACAGTGTTAAATGGTCTTTTCTCCCCAGAGGCCAGCCACTGGGCAAATGTTTCTATAAATAAGTCGGCCATGAAATCATAGAAATGGAGACCAGATTTGGCGGGGGGGGTGGGGGGTAGGGGTGGGGGTGGGGGTGGGGAATGATGTGGCTACAAAAGGGCAACCTACTGACCCTTGCGGTGGCAGTTCTCTACCTCGCTTGCGTCCATGTTGACTCCCTGCCTGTGATGTGATGCCATAGGATTGCAAGATGTTACAACTGGGGAAAAGGTAAGCGGGATCTTTCTGTATTAATTCTCACAATTGCATGTGACCCCACAATTACCTCAAACTTTAAAAATTAATTACAAAACGTCAGCCAACTGACATTTAAAATCTGACCTAGTTTACTAACTGACGTTTGAAATACACCTTTGAGAGACGCAGGGTTTTTGGAGAGAAAACAATACAAACCAACTCATGTAAAGAAGACAGACTGCTCTGGGTAATATTTTTACTGTAACTTCAGTTTCCAAGGCAGCCTCAGAACGCGTCCACCAGAAGGCGAGGGCATGGGCGCAGAGGAGAGAAGACTGAAGCTCCAATATTACTTCTGTGCCTGTTTGTCGCATTATTAAAGAATTAGACGGTGGAAGGGGGTTATGTAAAGACAAGAAAAAAGGTTTTCTGTGCCTCAGATGTCTATGTACATTCAGCCATCTCAGTTCTATGTACAAGTCAATTCTAGAATGAATGCCTTCCTGTGTCTGTCAGTTTGACGTGCTGTCTCCTCACATGAACAGGAAGCTAGTCACTCAATGTCTCTCCCTGATTCCTAACGCATTCTGTATGCTCCATCCAGAGACGTTTTTCACTAGCAAACAACTCCAGATCTGCTTCGGTGCCCCCACAACATGTGATCACTGCCCATTTCTCTATTTCTTACACTGTTTACTGAACAAACAGACCCTCCAGCCCCTCGGGCAAGAGTCTGTGCCACTTAGAAATCCTGAGCACCCTGGACGGAGGTGGGAGCCCCAGGTGTGAGAGGGCCGCTCCGTTGTCTGCAGAGCGCAGCACAGACAAGCCTGGGAGGGAGTCACATCCTGGTACGGAACCAACTGTGGGACGTCTGACCTTCAGTCAGGGCTGGCCCCTGCTAGAAGCTGAGAGATGCTTTCACTGGAAAAAAGTCCCGAGGCTCTACATCTCAGTTCTATGTACAAATCTGGTTTGTCTCAGAGTAAATGGACTTCAGCATTCAAGGAACTGGGGAGAAACTTGTGCAAAAAGTGGGCTAACAAGCTCCAAGGCCTACAGGGGCCATGCCAGGTTCATGCAGTGTGCAGCAGCTTAGGGACAGTACTCAGAGGAGCAGGGGACAGTGGGGCCTGTGCTCAGCTGCAGATCACATACCCCAGCTCATGAGATTGCCACCACCCAGCACCAGCCAAGGGCAGAGATTTAATATCTCTATCTCTCTCTCTCTCTCTCTCTCTCTCTCTCTCTCTCTCTCTCTCTCTCTCACACACACACACACACACACACACACACACACGTGCACACACAGAGTCTGTGATGGAAATCTGACCGGAATACCCTGAAATGAGAAGCAGCTCAGATCAAGATTAACAAGCAAAATATAAGCTGCCTCAAGCAAGCATCCAACATGCCCAAGCAACGGAGGGTGGCCTGACCGCAGCCTCCTGTTGCACTTCTTTCCGTCCTTTTGCAATGCTTCTTGGATGCCTGCTAGAGCCTGAGCTTTCTCGCCAACGTAGTGCCCAGCGGCAATAACGCAACCAGCTTGGATGGCGGCACACCGAACCCTGGGGGTGAACGCCAGCTCAACGGGCTGTTTGTGTTCCCGGCACTTCCCTCTGGATCCAGGCGTTCACATTCATCTACAAAAATCACACAATTCGGGCAGCTCCAGAACAGAAAACAGAGCCGCAAGTGTGTGCCCAGAAAGGAGAAACTGGGGTGAGGGGAGGTAGGGCCCAGGGAAGGGGGAGGGCAGCTGCCCAGAGTTCCAGCCATTGAACTGCACTCTCTTAGTCACTCGATTTGACTGGGGAAATCGTTAGGAAAAGGCCTTTCGGAGCAAGCTGAAGACAAGAGGGGCTTTTGCCTGACTCTCATGAAAATAGCCGGACAGCCCGTCCCTTCATCAATGACAAGCATTGCTGCAGCCTCCGCTCTGGAAAACCCTGGTTCCAGCCAAGAGCTCAAGGCCCATGTCCAAGACTTCTGAGGAGGCCCTCCCAAGGAAAACTCTCCTCCCGGCACCCTGCGTGGCAGAGCCGCCTGGCTCGGGGAGGCTGGAACCGGCTCCTCCACCTCCAAGTCGCCAGGAAGAAGCGGGGACTGTCCTCCACTGTGCTGAGAATCCAAGGGGGTAAAACAGGCTCTAGCCCAGAACGCACCTGCGGTGAAATCCATGTTCATAAAGCTAGGTGGACCACTCGGAGTTCAGTTCTTTAAAACAAGGCACTTGACACTGGGGCTGGAAGCTGGTGGGGTGGGAGGTTCTTTGAAAATGCCTGCTGTTTCCTTACAGAGAACCCCAAATGCTGAGGCTGCGCACTGCCACAGGTCTCACAAAAAGACAATGCCTTTGGAATGGAAATGAACAGCATCAAAACCATGCCTGGGAATCTCAGCATAGGCCCTTACACTTCCGGAGTGAATCTCAGCATAGGCCCTTACACTTCTGGAGTGAGTCTCAGCATAGGCCCTTACACTTCCAGAGTGAATCTCAGCATAGGCCCTTACACTTCTGGAGTGAATGCCTTCCTGTGTCTGTCCGTTTAACATGCTGTCTCCTCACATGAACAGGAAGCTAGTCATTCAATGTCCTTCCCAAATTCCTAACGCATTCTGTATGCTCCATCCACAGAAGAAACAGGCCTGCTCACTGTGTGGTGTGACCAGCTAGGCCCTCAGTCATCCCACCATCTAGCAAATGTCATAAAAAATAATTCATGAAACTGTGTTCTGTATCTCCATTTCATACATAGGATCACGCATCCTTTTATTTGACTCTCTTGATGTTACCCATTTTTGTTTATAAAAGGATGAATTTAACTTAAATTTTGCTTCCTTTCTTCATCTAACAAACACTGTGAGTCACCCCCTGAGTGGGGAGCAGGGCACTAGAACATAGTCCCCACACCACCCGTAACAGTGAAACCAGACTGTGTGGATGTGCTAGCCAACTGAATCAGGAGCAGTGCAATAAACAAGAGACAATTCAAGATTTTTAAAAACTGAGGGATTCCATTAAAGGGATCTAATTTCTATCCAGCTGAAACATCCAATTCCCCTCACCACCTACCTAATTCTCAAAAACACAAATAGCAACAACCAACCCCTTCCACTGTACATCTATTCTTTGGGATTTTTGCCCTGCAGCCACTTTGCTCCTCCATTCCCTCTGTGTCCTAAGGTATTTGCAATGTAGAAGGATTTAGACTCCGATTAGGTGCCTTCTCTCCTCATGCTCTGATTCTGGAGGGTGGGTAATACAGGATAGTGGAGTAGGGTCAATAAATAAAAGCCTCCAAAACACAAGCAGGAAGATTAGGTTTCATTCAGTAAGAACTATGAATAGAAAGCATGTTCTTGAAAAGAAATGCATCAGACTGAAAATGATGTTTAAAGAAAACTTATCTGAAAGGTATTGCAGGTGTTCGTGTGTAAGATAATAAGGACATGAACTCTGAGGGTGGCATTGAGGGCGCAGAACCAAGGAATATACACCAAGGTTTCATGAAGTCTGGATTTGGGTTGTTTCTTTCTTTTTAAATATGTTTTTATTGATTTTAGACAAAGAGGAAGTGACAGGGAGAGGTAGAAACATTGATGAGAAACACCTCCTGCACACCTCTCTACTGGGGATCAAGCCCGCAACCTGGGCATGAGCCCTGACCAAGAATCGAACCTCTTGGTTCATGGGTCGAAGCTCAAGCACTAAGCTAAACCAGCTGGGCTGGATTTGGGTTTTTAAAACAAAACAAAAAACAAGAAGGAGAAATAAGTTGTGTGTAGGTTTTCCACTTAGATATATGAAAACTGATCCAGAATAATCTGGGGAGGAAATTGATGAAATTTATGGCCTACCATCAGCTCTAAGCTCATCAAAGAGAACAATGAACTGCTCATTTGATTGGAAGTGAAGTTAGTAGATTCAAGTTCACAGAGCAATGTTCACACAAAGGTATTTCCCAGACAGTAGGAACTTGGACCCTAAATGTAGTAGATTTATTTTGGTGGTTCCAGTGAACCAGAACTCTTGTCAGTCTCACCTCATGTAACTCCTCCCATATTGACTCTAATCTTGGGCCAGGTTTACTGACTTTGATCAATGGAGATTAGCAAACATGTTGCAAACAGTGCTTCAACACTGGAGCTTGTACCCCTGCTCTTGAGATCCAGCCATTATGTAAAGAGGCCCCCTAGTCTCATGGAGAGACCACAGAGAGAAAGAGTCTCAAACACCCAGGATGGCAGATAGGCACATGAATCCATTTGAGATAGTCCTGTCCCAGCCACCATGTGTCTGTAGCTGTATGAGAAATCCAAAATTACTAGCAGAAGAACCAAACTGCTGAACCAGTCCATCCATAAAATGAGAAATAACCACATGTTTAGGTCAGGCAATTACATTTTGAGATGTTTGCTTCATAACACACCAAAGCATTGGAGGACAGATGAGACACACATGTGTCAGGAAGATTCAGGAATAATACCCAATAGCCACAGCTAACAGCCAGTAAGGGCTTGCTATCTGACGATATCATATACAAACACTCTGCCCTGTTATTCCATATTAAGACCTACAACAACACTAATTATTACAGTAGTAGCTATTACTATCTAGTATCCCTGCATGACAGATGAGGAAACTGGTATTTAAAGAAATGAAGTAGCCCTAACCGGTTTGGCTCAGTGGCTAAAGCATCAGCCTGTGGACTGAAAGGTCCCAGGTTTGATTCAAGGGCATGTACCTTAGTTGCGGGCACATCCCCAGTAGGAGGTGTGCAGGAGGCAGCTCATCGATGTTTCTCTCTCATCGATGTTTCTAACTCTCTATCTCTCTCCCTTCCTCTCTGTAAAAAATCAATAAAATATATATTTTTTAAAAAATAAAGAAATGAAGTAACTTACCCAAGATCCTACAACTAGAAAGGCACCGAAGAGACCAGAGCTATCTGTCACCTGCATGAGTGTGAAAGATGAAGCCAAGGGAATGACCTTAACAGACAAGTGATGAGGAAAGAAGGGAGGAAGGGAGGAAAGGAGGGAGGGAGGGAGGGAGGGAGGGAGGGAGGGAGGGAGGGTAGGAGGGGGAGGGAGGGAGAGAGAGAGAGAGAGGGAAGAAAAGGCCAAGGGTAGGTAGGTAGGGCAAGGGCCAGAAAGAACAACCACTTGACTACAGGTTTGCATTTTTTCTCTAATTTTGAGAATATCTATTCAATGCATTTTGGGTAAGAAATCAATTGTAGGCCCTATTTAGAAAGCCAATTCCTCACCTCAGGCCCCAGCGGTGTCTCCCAGAGTCATGCTCAGCATTCCTTCTGGCTCAGGGAGTCTGGCCTCCTGTGTCTCACTCTAGGGTCACTCCAGCCATCTCTGGGGCCAGGCCCGGCATGAAGTGCCCTCTTTTCTGGCTACATGCTCTTTTCCCAGGGCCATGCCTACTTCCAATGACATTTTCAGCCATTCCCCAAAACTTATTCTTTGAATCTCCAGCAGAATTTTATTCAGGCATCCTTAGAGTTTAGTTCTTACAAACGATCTAGTGCAGACTTTTCCGTTAAAGGCAAAGAAGCAGAGCCCATGGTCAACTGGGGTCCTGGGCTCACAGGTCAGCAGGCCACATCCTCTTCTCTGCCTGGGTGCTGAACCTCACAGAAGCCTGTGAAGCATGTCACGCTGTCACTTCTTCATTCGCCATTCTCCAAGGACTAGCTGGTTGAATTGATGCTAAAATTGTGCCTTGTTCCAAGCAATGAGTTGTGTGAGGATGGAGGGGGTGGGGGACAGCAGGGGATAGATAATACCAATGTGTAAGAAGTCTTATCTTCCCCCAAAATACTGTCTTCTTCCTTCCTTCCAATAAAAGGACAAAGAGTTCATTGCTATAATTTATAAAGAAAGAAATGTCCCGGGAGTGCGCAAGTAGTAAAGCAAATAGCTTCTGGCTCTAGTATTCACACTTCCCTCCCAGAAAAGGAGCCTAAAATCACAATTACTGAATGCCTTCCCCTCCCCGGGGCCAGGAAAGCACGTCACTGTATTTTTTTTTTTTTTTTGCTCCTTTCGAACCTTGTCAGACTTGGAAGTGCTCCCGGCAGCCAGCGCCAAGAGCCCCACGCAACTAGTTTGAATATGAATGTCTGTTTCAGCCGAAATCTTTGGTGCGTGTTCTTGAATGGGTGTTTGGTTGTTTCTCTCTCTCCCTTTTTCTCTTCTACTCTTGGTCTCCCTTACCCTGTCTGCTCCCCTGGCTCCATTCATTCTTCCTGCTTCCTCCAGAAGCTGTGGGGGCTGTCTATGTGAGAGAGAAGTCAGGCATCTAGGAAGGCATCCACCAGTTATTCTCTTGGAGAGGCTCTGGACTGAAATCTCTTCCCTCAGGCCTGGAAGGGAGTCTGAGCCTCCTGAGTAAAAGGTTCTAAGACCAGAAACATAAAACATGGCTCATTTTGCGCAACTCACAGCTTTTTGCTATAACGACATATTTCCCCCACGCATTTCTAAGGCATTCTACTTTCTGTCTCTAAGGGAATGGTGATGGTCTGAGACTAGTCTTCCATCTGGGCAATAAGAGATTAAGTCCTGCTTTGCCTTTTGTTCAGTTTCATGGAAAGAACTTTTAAACAAGGAGGATATTTTATAGATCACGTGTTCCAACACTGATGTTTTTAAAAATAGAAAACAGACTCCCTACCAAAAGATGTTTTCCCCTCACAACACTCAAATGCTAAGGACTGCTGGTCACCACTGGCAATTGCACCCACACCAAGTCTTCCGAACAACCATTTCAACTGGGACCAGGCCTCCCCTTGCCGGGTGTGAAGTCTTTTCCTGGCTTCCCTAACGGCATCTACAAAGATTACTTTCCCGCGCCCAGACCAAAGTCTTTCCTCTTTCAAGGTTCATCCCCTCTTCCTCCACTGATGGGTCACTGTCACTCACTGAAAACTATGGGATCTGGCACCTGACATCTCGTCATCATCTTGAAAGACTTCACATTCACATAGAAGATCCACCAGCAACCTGCCTCAGGTTCTCGGTTTATCCAACCCAGCAATCTGCACTGCCCACTCTCATAGCCATGTCAGCGTCCGGAGATGTTCACTCCCCTAAAGCTCCGCACAACACATCCTCTTGACCGTCCACTGTCTCATTAGCCTATGACTTCCCGGATGTGATCCAGCGTTTATCTACCAATCCTGAGCCTCTAAAGCGTCCCTTCCTGATCAGCCTAAGCCCAGAGGCATCATTCAAGTCTCCTGCTTTTTCATCCCAGCACTTCTAAAGTCCAGCCCAACAGAGCCAGCCGGCTTCTCAGATGCACCTGGGAATGACACAGTCATCCTGACAGGTGTGATTAGGAATGTGGGGTCCCCACCCTCTGGCGAGCCCCCAGAAAGTGCTCAGCATCCATGGGCACTTTCCAGATCTCCTTCTTCTCCCATTCTCCACAGCAGCCACATAAACTGGCCCCATGCTCCACAAGCTGCCCTGCTGACAGCCACACCACTCTCCCTCCTACTTCAAAGAAAAATTGATCACATAGACGTAAAGTCCCTTAGTGTTTCCAAACCTGAAAATGTACCCACTCACACTGTGCCAGCCACGCTAAGCTCACCACATTTGTCTGTCTGTCTGTTTTTTTACAGCAACTAAGTCACCAGACTTAGTTTGCCATTTGGTGTCATTTCTGCTCTAAATGGGCACACTGAGGTCTGTGTACTGGGTGGCATTCTGACATGGCCTTCAGCTTCCCAGTGGGGAGGCACTTTGCCCCTGAGGACATAGAAGTCAAAAACAAGACCCAGTCAGGGGACCCAATGTCCAGCAAGCAGGCCCAGGACATCTGCAGTGCAGGGAAGGACCCCGCTCATGGCCTCCCTAACCCCATGCCCTCACATCCCAGGTAATTCTCAGCAGTGTCCACGTGGATTCGGAAAGGCAGACTGGCATCTGCTGGCCACCTTCCCTTCCTTCTGCCCCCCAGGACTTGGCAGGGGGTTCGGACAGCCCCCCACTGAAGTGCCCCTGGTGCTGCTGCTGCGCTGCTGCGGATCATTGACATTTTCCTCCACAAGGAAAGAGGATGAGCCGCAGACATTTCTAACCACAGACCAGAATAGGACTCCACAACACTAGCCTGTCCTATGTGATCAGACTGCAGCCTCCGCGCCCCTCCATGGACGGTCCTCAGCATCAGGCTCCAAGGCCAGGTCAGCTGTGATGAGAACAGGAGGCCTGTGGAGCAGACGGCAGCTGGCAGAGACCAGGGACAGCAGTGACCCTTTCTGGGACCAGAGGCAACCACAGCTGACACCTCTCCACGTGTGAGTAGCACTGTGATCTGGGTGGAAGTCGTTTTTGTTTGTTTGTTTGATGATGTCCTTTCTTCTGGAATAGGACCATTATCCTTGCTTTCCGAAATCCTCATGAAGCAAAACTAACCTGCACGTACATGTCAGGGGAAGAAAAAGAACCAGAAGAAAGAAGCTGATGAAAAACAGCGTGGAGGAGGTTCCTCGGAAACCTAAAAATAAAACCACCATATGATCCAACAATTCCACTTCTGGGTATTTAACCAAAGGGAACAAAAATTACTATCTCAAAAAAACATCTGCCCCTGCATGCTCATTGCAGCATTACTCACAACAGCCACAACATGGAAACAGCCTAAGTGGCCATCAGTGAATAAATGTATGAAGAAGATGTGGTATCTGCATACAGTGGAATATTATTCAGCCATAAAAAGAAGGGAATCCTGCCTTTGGAGGCAACATGAACGACTTGAGGGAATTATGCTAAATGACAAAGACATATACATATACGTGGGATCTATTTAAAAATAGGCCTACGTGATTAAGGTAAAATGGGCTGTCACGATGGGTCCTAACCCAGTCTGACTGGTGTCCTTGCAAGGATAGGAACTTTGCGTGTGTACACAGAGGGATGGCTATCTGCAAGTCAAGGACAGAAGAAACCTAACCTGTGGACACTGTAATAATCTTGGACACTGAGCCTCCAGAACTGTGAGAAAACACATTTCTGTTGGAGCCCTCGGTCCATGGGATTTTGCTATGGCAGCTGCAGCTAATACAGATGGTCCGTCAGAAGGTAGCTGCAACAGTCGGGACAGAACCAGAGCAGCGGCAGCAAGAATGCTGAGCTGGCACACGTGTGAAAGTCACCGGCACCGACATGCATGGGGCTGGAGCGAGCATGAGGGAAATGGAGACTAGAAATGTATTCCACGATGGAGCTGCTGGCAAGGAAGACAGAGATACCACTTACAAATGCAGGAACCAAAAGGAGGCACATGATTTCAAGGAGTTTATTCTAGACGTGTTTCTGGGTGTGTCTAAGTGCTCTCTTGACATCTCCTTGTCTATCTTGATCTTTATTTCCTCACATAGTAGAAACTCAAACATTATTGGTTGACTGACGATCTCACTTGGTGAAGAAGATTAAAATACAATAGGTCTAAGTTTTTCATCTTACACCACATGCCCTTAAACAGTGAACCTATCTTGAAGTTCCTGGAAAGGGCTTAACTATACAATATAGATATATTTTAATTGAATTTATTGGGGTGACATTCGTTAATAAAACTATATGTGTTTCAGGTGTGCAAGTCTAAAACACATCATCTGTATATTGTACTGTATGTTCACCATCCCAAGTCAAGTCTCCTTCCGTCACCATTTATCCTGCCTATATTCTCTCCTACCTCTCTCATCCTCTTCCCCTCTGTAATCACCATGCTATTTCCAGTGTCTTTGAGCTCCCAGATCGGAAGGGGGTTGCAGGCTGAGCAAAAAAGGTGAGGGATTGAGCAAAAAACAAAAAACAAAAAACAAACACACACACCTTTCTTACAAAACCTTTCAGGTTTTCTCTGTGCATTTCTGCATGCCCTAGCTCCTTCTGCGTTTTAATCTTCCAGACCCGTCTCCAAGGTTCATTCCATTCTTACACAGTTTTTATCCTCAACTACATCCTACTTTTTCTATTTTTGTATGTACCATTTAAAAATCTTTGAGTTCTTCAGAAAGCAACCCCTAAATATTAAAGAACTGTTTTATACTAAATCATGACATCTTTTTTCCTAAGTAATAAAATAATGTAGTAAAGGGGTGGGAGAAAAGGTGGCAAAGCCTCTGAAGAGAGCTTAAATTATTTGTTAAAATCACTATTTCTGATCAAATTTCTGCTATGCTTTCCTTCTGGAATTCTGGCCATGAACCTGTATCCTAAACACTAAGAAGTGTACAACATACAATTCATTATGTGCTGCTGTCACAGACAGAGATCATGTTTTGAAAGCCAAGAGCAAAAACTCTTCTTATCTTAAGATGAGGACAATGATACTTGCTTCATAAGTTTGTAATTGAGATTAAACATATTATTTATAAAGCTGACATACAGCATGTTTTCAAAAATTTCATTCATTCATTCCATAACTATTCAGTAAACACTGAAGTCCTAGGAATACTGTGGTGAAGGCCAAACAACTGGCTCTTACCCTAATGCAAGGCACAGGGACTTTGCTAGTCACTAGGGCAATCCCCCAAGGTGTCCGCCCAAGCCTGGACAAAACGAATGACTACTTCACAGCTTAATACCCATCTTCCAAAATGACCTACACCCCATCCTGTAACAGCAGAAGGTGTTCCTGTCATTCATTATTTCTTAAACCAACACTGCTGTGTATGTCGTCTGAAGAAATTAGCATTCTCTATGAAACCAGTTAGCAAGATTATCTTCCCAATTTCACTTGCCTTACATTCCCATTATAAAATTACTGACTGTAATGTATGTAAGAACTTCTAAACTTAGAAACACATTAAAATAAAAGATTTTTCTTTTCACATAATTTTTTGACAAATGCCTTACTCCAAAAAAGATAAGAAAATAAAACCAATCTTATATTTAAAGATTAAATCTGACTCAGAAAAAGGCTCTCCAAACTTTTGTTTTTAATAAGATGAAAAGTAACAAAGGAGCACTAAGCATGCACAATGCAAGATTATCCACTCCAGAACTAGAATTTCTAGGACCAAAGGGACCTTCTTCTCTTGGGTCCTCATCCAACTTAAGTAGTCATCTAGCCAGTGAATGGATGACACTCCCGACAATATGCGCGCCCCCCCCCCCACACACACACACACACCATCTTCAAATGAGCCAAGACTAGAAATAGCCATTTCTATTTTTCTGAGGAAAAAGGTCAAATGACTCGGGAGAATAAAAAAAAATCTAGACAAGAAAGCAACAAAATTAATTTAAATACACATATAAATATATAAAGAAGATGTACAGCAGATGTTAGATTAAAGATATATACTACTAGGCAACAGAGAGGTTAATTTCATTTCCAATTCAAAACATAGACTGTTTAGCAAGTGATAACATTTCAACAAGTAATGTTTTAAATGAAGGTATTATTTGGCTCTGTTCCTCTCTCCTTTTCCTATTTATGTAATAACCACCTAAAAACCTACGAATTGTTTTCTATTTGCAAAATGATTCAGCTTAGAGGGGAGTCACTGGGCGATTTCTCCCACCCATCCTTGCAGACATCACATCACAAAGACTGTGACTCACTTTGTCACACAATTTCTGTCCTTTTAAGAGTTTTCAGATTGTTGTGATGAATACTGGCTGGCTCATAAATCTGAATGAATTGTAGGGTGAAATTATTTGTGTCATTTCCTCACAGCCAAAAAGGATACTAACAATGGTCCCAGACAGCTCTTAATCCCAATTTGTCAAATGATTCAACATTTGGTTTGAGACTTGAGAGATTCACAGATTAAAGTGTTTGATTCAAGTATGAATTCTTAGACCTTCATTCCCGAATGAGAGGATTATTGCTAGCTCTGGCACTGGCTAGAAATACTGATGTTATTCAATAGCTGAAAAGAAAACCTTCCACCATAAAAAGTAATCCTAACAAATAATTGTGTTTTACCCTTATTGCTCCAAATGGTCTGCAGAGAGAACCACGGTGATGCCACATTCAATGTATCTATTCTTCATGCCTCATACTGAAGTATTTAAGCTTATTATTTACAGTTCCAGCTCATGTGAGAAACAAAAATTGAACCTCCTCGTGGGTTTCCACCTGGTTCTTCATTCAGCAATGAAGCCAAGGGCTCCTGGGATGAGTACTTTCATCTCAGGCCCTCAGAGGAGAAGAGGAAAGGACTGCTGGGTAATGCTGTTTGGACTTCTCTAGAAAAAATCCTTACTAACTAGGAATTTCCAATTAAATACAGGGACATGAAATCAAAACACATTAAGCTCTTTGAGCTTTCAGATAGCATGCATGGAAGGAAAGATGGCCACGGGATGGTGTGAAAGAATGGGGCCCAAAGCACAGTTTGGACTAACAGGAGAGAAAAGGATTGCAAGGACTTTCAAGTTCAAGGAAACAGCCTGATTAAAGGCTCAGAGGGGAAAGGGAATGTGAGGTCAGAAAGGAAGTTCAGACCTAGCCCGTTTGGCTCCGTGGATAGAGTATTGGCCTTCGGACTGAAGGTTTGATTCCAGTCAAGGCCATGTCCTAGGTTTGATTCCAGTCAAGGGCATGTCCTAGGTTTGATTCCAGTCAAGGGCATGTACCTCAGTTGGTACCCAGTTGGTGGCTTGATCTCTGGCCCTGGTCTGGGCATGTGTGGGAGGAAGCCAATCAAGGTGTCTCTCTCACATCAATGTTTCTCTCTCTTACTTCCCACTCCTCTCTCTTCCACTCTCTTTAAAAAAAAAAATCAATGGAAGAATATCCTTGGGTGGTGATTAACAACAACAAAAAAAGGAAGTTCAAATACTTGGCTCAATTATTGGGCACATGTTGAACTTAAACATTCTGAGTGAATTGACTACACTGCAAGCATGTCAAACTTGCGGCCGGGGGAGAGGGAGAGGGAGGGGGCTGCATGCCTCATTTAAATAATGAGTTTGACATGCTTGGGCTACAGGAAAGCCAAAGCCCAAAAGGAGAGATCAGAAAACAGCTGGGTGGGAGAGAAGAAACCAGGTTGATGTGGTGTAACAGAGTCAAGGAATTCCCAAGACAGGGCCAACAATATAGTGCCAAATGTCAGAACGAAGGTGACAAATCGAATACAGCCATGTAATGGAACTGGAACATGCTGGCCCCCAGAATGACTCAAGTAGAGTCTAGAGTTAAAAAGAGAAAAGCTGGTGAATTTGAGGAGGATTGTACAGGATTCCAGGACAATGACCACAAAGAAAGAATGAATGAGCAATGCACGCATACCTGACGAACTTGACATCACACAGGATGTCATAAAACTCTGAAACGCTTTTTAAAGAAAACAGAATTCCTCATGAGAGTTTTCCACTATCCTGAGAAATGATTCATCTTTCTATAAATTACCCTAAGAAAAGCTAACAGCCAGTCTCTGAGATCCCCAAATATTTCGCAAATAAAACTTTGTTACATATAATCATCTTCATTAAGACTGACCAAGGGTCTCAATGGACTTGTTACTACACCGAGAGAATGATAGGCCTCCACGAAGCTGTACACGGCATGGCCCAGGAGTACTTACACAGGAAGGTGTACACAGAGCCTTTTCCTCACCCGCTGACATTTAATGACCCTCCCTGAGTACAAGGCACAAGCCTTTCATGACAATATTTATACGGAGTAGTCAGGGCTCCTACCCGAAGGTGCCAGCATCTTCTCAAGGTGCCCACGTTATGAACAGAGAATAACTCACTCACAGAATGTAGCTAGATCGTAGCTACTCTATACAAAGTCTCTTGAAAAAACACACCTCTTTCTTGGCTAATTTTAGTTATTGTTTGATTATAAATTTTAAATTAATGTATATCTTAATTATAAGTTAAACCAGAAAAATTTCTGTCAACAATTCAATTATACTGGGAACATAACACTTAATATTCATATACTTCCTCTTCAATTTTGATCTCCAAAATATCTTAAAAATCTATGAATCTTTCATTTTGGAATTCTTTGGGATAATTCAATGTAGAAGGCAGGTCAATATGAAGAAGTAATCAGCCCTTTGAAAATACAAATACACACACTGGCTTTCTGTAAATGAATGAGTAAGCTTTAAGGACACACTGATCAACTCAAAAGCCCCCCTGTGCAGGAAGAGTGACTGATGGGATGAGACATAAATCAAACACTGAATATTGGCTGTCTGTTGCCTCCAGGCCAAGTTTCCTCAAACTAAAAATATCCCTTGGGCCTTCAGAAGGGATTCGTCTGGCTTCTAAGAACCACAGTCCATGGCTCAGTGGGTGAGGTTCCCTGGGAGTCACCACTTTGCCGTCCCCTTCCGCAGTCTGTGGTTGTAAATCACCTGGCTTAGAGGGAGACTTGGAGAGCAAAAGAGAATGCAGGAGCCGACCTAACAACAGATGCAACAAGGGACACTACACTTCCTATTGATACAATGAAAATTCTACACTGAAAACTGTTGTTCTGCATTATCTTCTAAACTACCAAGCATTAAATATTAGGAGCACTGATGACATAGAAGTCAAGTGCAAGGCCAGATCCCAGAATGCAGAAAATGACAAGCTCAACAACAAAACCGAATGAAGTACAGTGGTTTGGATAGAACGTGATAATGAGTTTTAGGTTTGGGCCTCAGTCTCATCTCCTCCCAGGCCAGGCTTCTTACAGACGCCTGTGTGCTTTAGGACAGGTGGCCCCAGCAGGGCGTGTGGGAAAGCAGCAAACACTGGAACTGGAAAAGCATGCAGAGGCCACGGCACAGGTATAGACACTGCACTGTTGTGTAGGCATCTTGTCAATAATGATTCTAATCACGTGAGACCTTAAATCGCCTTTTCTAATGTCACTGGTGGGGATTTCTGAGAATCTCTGTGGTGAGGAATAGGTCAATCACAATGATAATGTACAAAGGATGGCTCTTGCTTTGATTATTACATCTGTAACATTCTGTTTTTAAACTGAACTTACAAATTATGGCCATCCATTTAAACTGGTATCATAAATCAAAAGGAGACTACTTAGAAGCCCGTTGTGACACCACCATCAAAGTCTAATTACATAATGGCCACTCAATAAACACAGCGACAGCCTGAAGGCATGTCAGGAGGGGATGCTGCTTCCTCTAGGCTGAAGTCACTTGGCATCACACTCATCTTTCAAGGCTCCTAAGGTGTGGTAATAGCTATGACTCATGAATTGTCCTTTTATTTCTGCACGGATTACATGATTTCCACCATCAGATGAGCTATTGGATTCTTACTTCATTTGTTTAGTGCACGCAAATAGCATCACAGTAAATGCCACATTTACTAAGGCAAATCAGTGAAATCCACTTGCCAGAAATGACCTACCAGCAAAAAGGTGGGGGGAGAGAATCTGGTGTCATGATCTCAATGGTTCCCTTTACATAAAGGAAGAGAAGTAAAGATTGGTTTACCTACTCCCCCAGGAATCCAACCAGAGGCACCCTGTGGACTAGGAAGAGGGACTTGCTATGTTAGTGCCCTGAAACAGAGGACCCTACGAGGGGGACCCAGAGGGTGCTCGCTCTGACTGAATGGAAGAGAGCAGTGAGGCAAGGGGCTAGGTAGGCAAGAAGCTCCTTCAGAGGACCCAAGAGAACATTGGCAGGTGAATCCCAGTTCCTCTTCTACAAAATGAGATTGGTGACCAAAAGGTCTGAAGCCTCCCTCTGAATGCCACAGTGCATGTTTTCATCATCGGGGATGCACAGAGACTGTACCATGGCAGAGGGCAAACAGGGTGTCAAGCCCACCAGGATCCATCCTGGTCCACAGAAGTGGGGAGTGGGTGGGGCCTCAGCACTCCTAGTCTCTGTGTCCTCTTGGGCCTGGAGGCAGAGGAGTGTGGCAACAGGCAGTCACCTCCTGGGAGAAGCCCAAGGGTAGATGTAGCACTTCTAACTACCTTCACTTTTCCCTCAGTAAGAACATCTGGAACATATTTAATGCTATGCAAGCAGCATGCATCTCACTACCCCAGCACATGGTGTGCATGCTTCTTGGGACAAAACGTTCTCTCTTATGAATGTCTTCACAGGGTTCACTGCTGTAGAGAATACACTGCACCTTGCACATCCCCATGGACGTTTGGAAGGGACCTACCAAAAATATCCAGGACGCCCGGGGAAGGCAGCGTGGGGCACGCACATGCGCGCTGGGGAAGCAGACCGTCACCAGAACTTGCTTTCGCCAAGACCCGCAAGTCAAAGAAGGTTCTCCAGGACTAAGAGCAAGGGCAGGAAAATGGGCCCTTTTGAGTGAAACAATGCAAGTGAGCGCCTAGGTATGAAGCAAAGATGAGCTGCAGCTACACCAAGAAGTTAGAAACACTGGGTTCAGTCATCTACTACCTCCCCCTTCATGTCTGCCTCTGTCCCCGGGTCCTGTCTCCTCTTCAGTACCTGAGCCACAGCCCCCACATCTCACCAGCACCCCACATGTATGCCAGTCTTCAAAGCATGCCTCCAAAATTCCAGTCCTTCTGGTCAGCTTTTGCGAAGAAATTGCATCACAATTTAAGTCACAGTAAAAATTAAAATCTGAGAACAGCCAAACCCTTCCTTTCAGAGGTGTCTGCATTCCAGGAGACAGCAGGACAGAAAGCTTTAAACCCAAAGGAGTCAATCCTCAAGGACAGGCTTACAAGTCAACTGGATAACACAGGAATGGGGCCCTCCATGTGTTTTTCAGGTCTAGACATCTGAGCCATAATCCACGAGAAACTGCGGCAACCACTAACATGTGTCCATGTATGTTTCAGCTGTGTTTGCTCTGGGGCCTGGAGATGTGCTTGAGAGCATATTACAGCATGTCTACACACATTCTTTCTTAAATCCTCCTGCTTTGGTCAACTACTGACATGCCAGCAAAATATGCTGAACTTAAACTTAGGTCCATGTTGAGCTACACAAGTGGCCTAAATTCATCATTTTCAGGTTTGTATTCTTGTCAGTCCATTGTCTGATAAAAGGAGGTCTTAAAAAAATATCAGTACTCACCACATACCCGGATGAGCACTCCACTCTTTTACCATCTGTCCTTAGCTAGTTATCAAGTTGGCAGGGTTTCTTAGCCTTAGGATGTTAACAGTTGGGTCAGGAAATGTTCTGCCGAGGGATAGGGAGGTACCTGTGCGCTGTCAGATGTTCAGCAGCGTCCCTGGCCTCACCTGTGAAATGTCAGTGGCACCGTTTGGGGTATGACAACCAAAAATGTCTCCAGGCCTTGCCAAATGTACCCTGGGGGCAAAATTACCCCTGTTTGAGAACCACTGAGTTAAAATAGATTATAAAAATGACAGCCCAATCCACTGCTGGGAAGAAAACAGTAGTTTTTACAGGGGTGGTGACGTAGTATGTAATTCTGACTTATCCTAACTCATGAGCCCTAAGTGTTATTCTGATGGAAACAGGGCACTCAACGATTCAAAGAAAAAAATTGACTCAGCAACTAAGACAGTGTCTGAGGGGGGAAGAGGTTAAGGGACAGCCCAATAGAACCTAATCTGGAGGAGAGTTTTCTGTCTTTTAGTCAGAAAACAGGCTCCTTTTTTTAAAATGTATTTTATTTTATTTTATTTTATTTTATTTTATTTTATTTTATTTACTATGAGAAGTTTGTGTTACTGGAAAATGGTAAAGTTGACAGGGACTTATATGCAGCTTATCCTCATCAGCTGAGCCAGCCCAGCAGACAACTGTGAAACAGGCTTCAAACATACAAGTTACCAAGATAGAGAAGCAGCACTAACCCACATATTGGCTTACAAACATCTTTCAGATTGACCTGATAACGTAAGTGGTTGATAAAATTTTTAAATTATGGTAGGCCTGGAAAAAAAGTAAAGACCTGCATTTTTTGCTTAATACTACTTTGGAATCCATAAAGACCCAACTACTCTAGAAGGACATTTCCTGCAGGGCCAGAGTGACCCAGTGGTTGAGCTTCATCCTATAAACCAAGGAGGTCATGGTTGGATTCTGGGTACGGCACATGGGGGGAGGGGGGGAGTGGGGAGGAGAGCATGCGAGGCAGCCAATCAACAATTCTCATCCTTGATGTTTCTATTTCTCTCTCCCGCTCTGAAATCAATAAAAATAAATTTAAAGATAAATAAAAATAAAGGCAAATGTCCCTGTCCTTTGTAAACCCAGGTTTGGTTGCACAGCTTTCTCTGCTAGTCCAGGTGGTCTGCCCACCCTCATTCCAGAGTGGCTGACATCCCTTAGCTCCATAAGATAAAGACTTTAACTGCTCTAGGCTGCTGCTGGCCTTTTCTCAGGTAAATACGGTATCAGATTCCACCTGAAACCTCTGAGGGAAGGAAGCCAGCCGCCCAGCTTTGAGCACAGGTGTTTTGCCTGCACCTACAGGATGGCTGTTCACAGCTTTCCGAACCTTATCTCCATAACATCAAATTCCAACAGTGTTGCTAATCAGCCTGTCTCATGCCCTTTTCTCCCTCTGCTCCATCCAGACCAGTGCCATCCAGGGAACTCCTTGCAAATGCGCAGGACCAGGCTGGCGTCCGGACCTAAGGAGTCTTTCCAATGTGTTGTGATAACCCCTCCAGGTGGTTCCCGGAGGGACCCTCAAGTCTGACAACCACTGATTTCGGTTATTTCTAGAACCACAGGCAGGTTCTTTTTACAGCACACAAACGTGTAGCCTGGCAAATGCACTTTATGTAACTTCTCATGGGCTACTGACCCTGAGGCAAACCACCCGCTATCCCGGCCTCAGGGACCGGCCGCGGCTCAGGGACCTGAAGCTAAGCACTGCAGGTGGGGGGGGGGCGCAGTTTGTGTAGGTTTCCTCACTGTTGAAACAAAGGTCTGTCGCATCTTATTAACCAAGTCTCTGTGTTTTGCTTGTGTAGCTTTTGGCAATTGGGGGCAGGGGGAGGGGCGGGAGAGAAGAAATAGAGGGGTGAGAGCTGCGTGGGTCCTACGGGGCCGGGATTTACGGGCGCGATTCGGAAAGGTCCTTCCAGCAAAGGCCGCGTCATGCGGCCGCGGCCCCTGGGGCTGCGCGCGTGCGACCGAGGAGTCGGACTTGGGGGCGGGACGCACCGCTCCTCGCCGCGGGCATCCCCGGCGCAACCAGTTGTCCGCGCCCCGCGGCTCCGCGCCCTGGGGACGGGCTTACGGAGACGTTGGCACCCCTAAACTCGGGGGCGTAACCCACACCGCAGCTCGGGGTGGGGGGAAAGGTGGCGGGCGGGGAACCTGAAACCGTCCCGGGCCGCGCGTTAAGAAACCGCAATCTCATTGGGTCCGAGTGAAAAGAGGAGGCGCAGAAGCTAGAATGGAATGGAGGGGGGCACCGCAGGAGATGGAGGCGGGGACTGGGATGATGGGACACCCCAGGAGATGGAGGCGGGGGTCTGGAGTGGATGGGACACCCCAGGAGATGGAGGCGGGGGGCAGGAGTGGATGCGACACCCCAGGAGATGGAGGTGGGGGCTGGGATGATGGGACACCCCAGGAGGTGGAGGTGGGGCGGGCCACACTCACTGTGTGGGTCGCTCTTCTCCCGGACCCCGTCCACGCGGCCGTCGGGCTGGATGCGCAGGAAGAAGCCCCCGTTCTTGCAGTACAGCCGCTTGGGGTCCTTGAAGTGGCCGGGCGGGAAGGCGCCGCTGCCGCCGTCGTCCGGCAGGGAGGGCATCGTGGTGATGCTCCCGGCGGCCATGGCCCCCCCGGGACTCTGCCGGGGTCCCCGGGCCCCTGGCGCCGCGCGGGGAGCCGCCGCCCCTCGGCCCCTGCCTCGGCCTCCGACCCGCTCCGAGGCGCGACCCCGGCCCCGGCCCCCCAGCCTCCCGCCCCGCGACCCGCGGCCACGGCCGCGGGCCCCCAACCTCGCGCCACTGGGCCCTGCCCTCTCCGCCAGCCCTGGCGCGCGGGGAGCCGGGCGGCCCGCGAGCGGGGACTTGGGGCTCCGAGTCTCCGCGGCCGCCACTCTCGGGAGCGCCGCTTCCGACGCTGCAGCCGCGGGCACGGCGTCCACCGTCTGGCGCGGCCGGGCCGCGGCGTCACCTCTTCTGCATCCCGACGCCCGCCGCCCCCGCGGCCGCTCCCCGCCCTCCCGGCG
This sequence comes from Murina feae, assembly GCA_004026665.1. Lineage (NCBI taxonomy): Eukaryota > Metazoa > Chordata > Mammalia > Chiroptera > Vespertilionidae > Murina > Murina feae. The sequence goes on along the minus strand of PVJC01001115.1, from coordinate 35,472 downwards.
CGCCGCCCCCTGCCCGCTCCGGGCGCTCGGGCCGCAGCACGCAAGCGCGCGAGGTCGGCCCGGGGGGCGGGGAGGTGCGGGGCGCAGCGGGGGCTCCCCACGCTGGTTCCCCCGAAGTCGTCCCCGCCCGGCGCCGCGCAGCGAACCCCGTTAGGCGTTTGTGCGCGCGGAGGGACCGCAGGCAGCCGCCGCTCAGCCTTCCAAGTGTAAACGCCACTTGCTCGCCGTCCTTTTCCAGGCCAGCGTTTCGGTGCGGAGCAGCTGTCCACCCCCAGGAAGGAGAGAAGTCAGAACCGGGGCGGGGGTCCTGTGTCGGAACAGGGTTTGAATGTCCCCAATCGCCAGAAGAGAGGGGCTGTGCGCGGGACACCAGCTGTTAAAATTGAGGACTCAGGCTGCAGTCATTTACCAACAAAGGAGAGAGAGAGGCCGGAGCAGGGGAGCCGGTTGGGTGGCTCCGAGGAAAGGTTCTCAAGAACACAGGGCTCATGTCTTTATTCCAAGTGCCGCTAACCCTTGCTAAATCGTTAGGCATTTCTTGGAGACCGTTTTGTGAAAATCCTGACGACAGAAATAAAGTTGGTAGCATCTGGGTAGCTTTCCGTAGAATATAGCAGGCTCTACACTGCAGATGAGGAAAGTATCCACCCCGACATCTTCGTGTACTGAGCGCCCCCTCTGCGCAAAGCATTTGGTAAGTGCGGTGGGAGATGCCCAAGGAGGTGGGACCTTCTGGCGCAGTGAGGGAGACACGGGGAGGGGGGGGGGGGGACGTGAGCAACACAAATACCAGCACCACGAGTGTCACGGGGAGGACAATGAAGTGAGATTTCAGCAGAGGTAAGTCGGCCTGGGGGCAGGTGGGGTTAGGGAAAGCTTCCAAGAAGAGGTGAGGATACAGAAGTTCCTCTATTTAGGAACATGTTGGGTTTCAAAAGATCATCCATGAGCGCATTTGTTCGTAAGTCTCCAAGAGGGGCTATTTCTAGCATGTTCATTAGGAGTAAGAGTCGATTCTTTGGAGCTTTAAAACCACGCATACTCTCTAGAACGGGCAGGTTTAACCTGCATTGAAAATCTATTAAGACAGCTCCCTTCCAGGTGATCTCCGTAGGCATCCTAAGGAATGCTTACTGCTATTGTGAAGAAATAAAATGGAGTTACTACAATCAAGCTGCGAAATTACTAAAATAAAGTAATTTATTTAAATTACAACAGGAACACTAGCCTGGGAACTTAAACTCCTGAACTTTCCAGTCCCCTGTCTTCAAACCTCCAGATAACCTTCTGATTACCCCCTGAAGGACTAAGGAAAGGTTGTTCATGTATCCAGACCACCTGACATTCATTATCCAGACAACAGGTCATCTAGAGGATCCCCATCTTGGACCAAGCCAGAGGCTAACAACGCAGGACTGATCCTGCCCAAGAATGTACGTTTTAATTTATTATAAGAACTCTTAGCTTTTTTCTCTTGTTTGGAATACTCTGGGTTTTGTCTACTTGTGTTTCTGGTTTGTAAACCCTAAGACCCTTGAATAAATCGTTATCATTTATTTCTAGCCAAAGCCTGCAGACTCTTTTTTAGTTCATTCAACACACTCATCAGGTTGCCAATTATCTTGAAATAAAGAAGATTTGAACAAGCCTGAACTCTGTGTTGCAGAAACTTGAGTCTTCTAAGAGCAAAGGGATAATAAGACCTAAGTCAAAATATTGTTTAACAGAATGTCTGACAGCAAGGCAAAGGTGTAATGGCCACCATAACAAAAAGGTAACTTCAGACCAAAAGATAAAGCAGGCAACTCCATAGAATATAACAGAATTTATTATAGAGTATTTTACTTAAAGGAAGATTTGACCCAGCAATTTTGCACAGATTATTATCTGCTAAAGATTCCTGTTATTGTCTAGTTTTTACAGTGTAACTCAGGTACTAGTGATTGACAAGGCAAAGGGACAAAGAATGCAGTAGTGCCAGGGGCCATGCCTCCTGGTGGTCATCCTGCCTCCAGTTTGATATTTATATCTGTTGTCGTGCCATTCCATGTGTTACTCACAAAAATACTTATGGCTACATTTTTAAGAAACAGATAATCATCAATTATCAACTAGAAAGTTTTGATACACTTGCCAAGGACAGTGAGGTTGGTCAAAGGCCACAGCCTGAAAGGACGCAGAGATGGAAATGGTTTTTGTTTTCATCTACACATATGCACAACAGTATCCAGAAATGCTGGGGATACAAACGATTAAGTAGGTGTATGCTAGTGGCCCACAGATCCTGTGGAACTGCATTCCATGCACAACAACCCGTTGTTTCCTAGTTCCGACCAAAACCAGGAGAGGAGATGTCTCAAGAAATAATTAATTCAGCTCTGGGTATCTAAGTTTCCAAGACAAACAGTATTATTTCCAAGGAGCCATCATTAAGGTAGTTGTCTCAAGTTCCTGCCCAGCTCCCTCCCAACACACACTGTACACACACAGACACACTATTCTTTGATGCAATCAGCTCGCTCTCAGCTGAACCATGAGCACTCAAATTACTTACATTCTCAGTTTACCCAATTACAAGGATGAATAGGAAAATAAGGATAATTTTGAAAAACAGAACCAATGGAGACATTTTGTAAGATGATGAATATAAAACTCATTATTAAAAGAAACTACTAGGTTCCAGTGATGACTATTTAGGAACTATAAAGGAAAGAGGAATTTTCCTCATAATACCAAGATAAGTTATGTTGGAATTAATAATAATTGCTCATAATCTAAATAATGAAAAGTACAAAAAATTTAGTGACAGTTTTAAAAAACTCCATAAATATACCTGGATGGAAGCATATAGTAAAATAATGTAAAATTTCTCTAACCATATTTAAAATTTTTAAACAATACTAGTTCAAATTCTAACACATTTTAAAGCTATACAACAATATTATAAACTTCATTTGTATAAATAAACATGAGAATAACAAATTCACTTTTCAGATTGTAGGGGCAAATGTAAAACCCTTTAAATGGACAAATAAGATTCTAGGCCTTCAGCCTCAGGCTTCCCTGCTTTTCAGGCTTTCGGATTCAGTAAGGGAAACCACCAGCTCTCCTGGTCCAAGCTTATTCATGGCAGATCGTGGATGCCCTGGAGAAGGGCTCTGCTCAGATTGTTAGCAGTGCTTTTGCGATAATCACACCCTTCCCTCTGGTAGAAATTAGATTTTACAGCCTTTACTAATTATAGTAGTGGCTCCGGTGCCCTCCCAATAGTAAACTGCTTTAAGACAACAGCTGGAAAGTAGGGTAGGAAAGAAAATCCAGAAGAGGCTCATCAAACTTTTCTTGCCTGTTAAATGAAAATGAAGTATCATATTTGTGAAGTTCTATGGAAGGAAACATTGGTTGATTCTTGTATGTGTCTGACGGGGAATCAAACCCACAACCCTGGCATATTGGGACGATGCTCTATCAACTGCTCTACTCAGCCAGTCATGATTTTACTTTTTCAATCATAAGAGTAATGAGGAGAAACTTGCCCTTCCAGATGTTAAACAGCGTCATAACCCTGTTAAATATAAAACATTGTGGAACTGATGCATGAGATGATTGAAGAGTCAATGCAATTTAATCTGATTAAATTTTCAGGGTGTATCTGAACTGATTATATAATAAGCTGCCACAAAACAATATCTTTAAAATGTCAATATCACTAGTAATAGAGAATGCATGTCAAGTAATAAAACAGTCCCCCAAAAGAAGAGCCCAGCACCAAATGGCTTCATTTTCAATAGCTTCAAAAAGAATAAAATATTTAGGAATAAATTTAACCAAAGAAGTTAAGATTTATAAATTGAAAACTACAAAACCTTGAAAGAAATTAAAGAAGATGTAAATAAATGGAAAGTTATCATGGGTTGGAAGACTTACTACTGTTAAGATAGTAATACTCAAATAGGTCCACAGATTCAATGCATTCTCTGTCAAAATGCCAACTTCCAATATATATTGATTCAGAGAGGAAGCGAGAGGGAGAGAGAGAGATACATCAGTAATGAGAGAGAATTGATTGACTGCCTCTTGCATGCCCCCTACTGGGGACTGAGCCTCCAATCCAGGCATGTGCCAAACTGTGATCCCTTGGTTCATAAGTTGACACTCAACCACTGAACCACGCTGGCTGGGCAGCCAACTTCCTTTTTTGAAGAAACTGACAATTGACAAGCTGATCCTAAAATTGATATGGTCATGCAAAGGATCCAGAATAGCCAAAATAATCTTGAATAAGAAGAACAGATTTGGAAGACTTGATTTCAAAACTTTCTACAATGCTACAATGTACAAGACAGTAAATACATGAAAAGATATCCAACACAAATACTCATCAGGGAAATATTAATCAAAACCACAATGAACTATCATTTCACACCCATTCGGATGACTATAATTTAAAAAATGGAAAATAACATTTTGTAGAATAATTGAAAACTCCATGTATTGCTGGTGGAAACATAAAATGATGTTGTTAAAGTAGAAAAGGGTCTGGCAGTCTAGCAATTCCTCAGAAATATTAAACACACAGTTACCATATGGCCTTCCGCACTCCCTGTCTTATCCTTCCCACTGGAAACGTGGTGGTTGCGCTTGCATCTTGAGAGGAAATCTCTGCAAGTGTCCCTTCGTTGGGTTTTGCCTTGCTCCTCAAAGTGGTTTTGCCTTGGGTATTTTAGCTTCCAGTTCTTTATGGAAGTTGAAACCGAAATACTTACAGAATAAGGAAGGACGAGGACCAGGAACAGGCCACCTCGTGGGACAGCAGAAGCATGGGTTGGTTTGGTGCACAGTCCCAATACGTCCACAGGGCACACTGAGGGTCCTCCATTGGTAAGATGTTCTTGGACTTTCTCATGCTGCTAAGTCTTATCATTGGTTTCTTATTTTTATAGGTATTAGTTCTTTAAAATTGAGAAATATATATATTTTAAAATATTTTTTTATTAATTTCAGGAAGGAAAGGAGAGGAAGAGAGAGAAACATCAATGATGAGAGAGAATAACTGATCGGCTTCCTCCTGCACGCCCCCCACTGGGGATCGAGCCCACACTGGGACATGTACCCTTGACTGCAATCGAACCCGAGACCCTTCAGTCTGCAGGCCAACACTCTATCCACTGACCCAAACCGGCTAAGGCAATGAAGGAATATTTTTTTTTCTTCCTTAATGCAAAAGGAACAAACTTGGATGTATTTATCTAAAGCAGATACTTTCAAACTTTCCCCATGGGAACCCACAGTGAAAATGTTACTCCTTTACATCAGGACCCAATACACATGTATATACAACTGAAGTTTCAAGAAACAATACTCAGGATATCCCATCCATCACAACAAAAGCACCTTTTCATGCACAAGGAAAAGCCCAACATCAACAGAATAAGCCAAAATATATTACTATCCCCCAATCTCATCTTTTCCCACCAACCACTAAAAAACAATGGGAGGTAGCAACACAAAGCAAAATCCAGTTCAGCTTGATGGTTTCCTCTTTATTGATGTGCCTCTTACCTTCCCCCCACAATTTCATCCCCTTCCATCTACCCCACAAAAAGATAGTGAAAGGGAACCAGTATTGGGGTTCTGAGCTCCTTGGGCAGTTAGAGAAGGAACAGAAACCAAAACAATCACTGGATGTGAGATCGACAATCAAGTCTAAAGCAGAGTGGGAAAGGTGGGAGAAAGGAAGGAGAGGTACCATTAACCCCCATTAACCCCCTGCTAAGAGGTTCTGGAGAAAAGTTTCAAACATTAGGAAGTACAGGTCCTGAAGGAAGAAGTCAAGGAAGGGGGAGGTCATCTCTGTCTATGCAGAATGGGACCCCCCACCTCCGGCGCAGCACCTTCACAGGCCATAGACACTTTCGTCACTGTAGGCAACGTATAGAAAGAAGTCTTCTTCATGGTGTTCCTGGTACAGTTGACCCATCGTGGCACTGGTGGGTGGAATGACATTGTTGACAAAGAAAAACGAGACATCCTCAGCTCGGAGGTGAATTCGCTTCCGGATCGGGAAATAGAACTGCCCAACTGTGAGATCAGAAGGCATCAGGTATTTCTTTTTGTCCAGGTCTCTTTTCTACTATCACCGGACCGGTCCGGGTATTTCTTTCTGATCTTCTCGCCCTCAGAGCGGCGCTTCTCGAACGGATGCTCTTCTTTATACATGAACTTCATCCTCCCGGGAACCGGGCTGGACCGGACTGGGCTGATGGAAGGGGGAGGGGGGATGACGGGATGTGGCTGGGGGCGGGGGCGGCAGCGACGGTGGCGACGCACAGGCGAATTCAGCCATGAAGGAATATTTTAAAGAACTTAAGGCTATTTTCTTTTTAAAACATCTTTATTGATGACTTGAATTAGATTTCTTTTCATTTTTTTATTATTCATTTTTAATTAGTTCAGAAGCCCACAAATATAGTATCTTTCTAAAAAATGAAAGCGTTACAGATAATGGACTCTACCCCCAACCCCAGTCATTTGCTTCTTCTCCCCAGGTGAAACTATTGTCCTTATTTGGTATGTATCATTCCGAATCCATTGGTGTGCATTTATACCCATGTGTGTAGCCATAGGAAAGATTTAGCATTGTTTTGTAGGGGGGTGTGTCCATGCATAATGCTGTAAGCACAATGTTGTCATTATCTTTCAGCTCCTTGCTTTATCACTCAATGTACATCTTAGACATTTTTCCATGTTACTTAAGTATGAGCTGCGTTGTTCTCATGTTAACTGCTGTAGGGAATTTCAGAGTAATGCATCCACTCCACTAAGGCATCCCTGCCTGGTGTGCATGCTAGGTGGACACAGGTCTTCGCTGTTACGCCCAGGGCTACACTAACCATCTTCATACTTGCCTCACTGTGCGTATATTTAACTTTTTCTCCAAAGTTATAACTAGCAATAGATTTGTTGGGTCTCTGCTTTTTCAGTTCTTATAGACACTACTAAATTCTCCTTCCAAGTGACTGCACTGGGTTATGTTCCTACCAACAGTGCTCACACCTTCAAACAGGTGCCATTCTCACCAAAATTTTAGCATCACAAAGCTGAGACTACTACATACTAGTAGTTAGTAACATTGATAATAAAATTAAAAATTAAAATCCTTCCTACATGTTAGAAAGGACTAACAAAATTAGTAATAACGTAGGTACAAGGGAAGTTTTACATCAAAGGTTTTCGTTTTAAAATAATAAATTGGACAAATATAGCAAGTATAAACTGGCTTGGAAAAATGTCACATAAAAAAGATCACATGCAAGTTAAATATTCAATGGTTTAATGCCAAGCCTGCAATCCCCATGTAAATCTATACCTTGAATTGTCTGTGATCTGCTGGTACACTGAACAACAACACATGGTTAATGGACACCAATAGGGCAAATAATTGCAGGACAAGCTACCATAATGGGGCTTCATAATTGTGCCCAGATGATAGGAAGTTACAAATCCTCTGAACTTTGACCAGATCACATCCAGAACATTTATATCACAAGGGGATATTTTCAAGACAGGGCAACACTGGTACCACAACCATGTTTTGCGATCATCATGCAAGTTCCTGTGTGTCATCAGATTCTTTTATTCAAAGACTGAGTACGCCTGTGTTCTAGCCGGAAGTTAGAGCAACACTCTTCCTTCAGTTCTCCCAATAGAGCATCCATGCACGATGGACTCTTCCTTCATTAGCCTTTCTAGATCCAGAAGGAAGGACCACCATAAAGTCCTTCCATCTCCATAGTTTTAAGATTTCTTTATCTGTCCTTGAAAATGCTTATTTCCCCAGAAATGTTCCAAACATCAGTCACTTCAACCTGACCATAAATGGTCAACAGCAAGGCACACTAGATTTACAATGATCATCAACTCCAACCCACCAACACTGGCTGATTAGAGCCAGCATGTGTGTTCAGGGGAGAGGACTGAGTATTTGTTTTCTTTCATCACTGAAAGAGCAACAGCTTTGTCTGTAGCCCAAGTTTACTATCCTCTCAGCCAAAACGATGACTTTGTAACTCCTCAGCCAGTGACCTCAAGCCAGACCTACAGCAGTCATCCCCTAGGATTAAAAAGGTCATTTAAACACCTCAGGCCCTAGTCACTAGGAGGATACAAATTTCATCTCAAATTAGTATTCTTAAAGTTAAGGTCTTCTCACAAAAGTAATACAGAAGGAATGAGTAATGATGTTTCAACAGCTGGAACAGTTGACTGGATTTGAAATTTTCAATTTTTCCCCAATATTCCTTCTAGGATAGGCAAATGTACTTCATTAATTTAAACTCTCCAAAACACTATGCTGTCTGAAAAGCTATTATTGTTGTTAGTTTTCACAACTATGTGAATGTTCATGAAGATAAGCACCAAGAATATCCCCGGGTAGCAATTATCATTGCTCCCATTTTGCTAGTACATGAGTTGCCCTTATCTGAGTTGGATGTTTGCCAAGACCTCCAGTGGATGCCTGAAATAGTGGACAGTACCAAACTCTTCAGACACTGATTTTTCCTATACATAGGTACATACCTATTATCACATTTAATTTATAAATTAGGCACAGTAAGAGATTAACAATAATAACTAAAAATAGAACAACTACAACAATATGTTGCAATAAAAGTTATGTGAATGTGGCCTCTCCCTGACCCTGATAACTAATCTGACAACCCAGGCAGCTACTAAGTGAGTAATGAAAGGGTCGCCTTTAGAGGGTGGGTAACACTGGACAAAAGGTATGATTCATGTCCTGGGCGGGATGGTACAAGATTCCATCATGCTATTCAGAAAGGTGCATAATTTTAAACTTATAAATTAATTGCTTATTTCTGAAATTTTCCACTTTATATTTTCAGATTGTGGCTCACCATGGGTAATTGAAACTACAGAAAGTCAAACTGTGGATATGGAGGGACTATATATATATCCTGCATAGATACATGGGTAAGGATGAAGATATAGAACTAGTTTTATTTCTGTTTGTTTTTTACAAAATTTGATCATACTGAACACACTTTTGAAACATTATTTTCCATTTACCAGTGTATTATGAACATTTCTATATGTTACTATTTTTCTATAACTTTAGTCTTAATGTCACAATATGATTCTACTGTATGGATATACCATAATTCATTTAATCCACTGTCTGTAGACACTTAGGTAGTTCTCACTGTTTAAATGATCTTACCGCATAATTTTGGTTATTTTCTTAGGAATAATGCCTTGTTTTCATTTTACAGGATGCATTGCACTTGTAATTATTAATGCAATGTCTATAAACTGATGGAATGCACATAATTTCCAGCCCTTCATGACACTCATAAATACTTTTGATTAAATAAATGAGTGTTTTAAGACTTTGGGGTACATTTTATCAAGTTGACTTGAAAAAGTTGCGCCAATTTATACTTTTCCCAAAAGCATAGGGAAGACTCTTCCACATTCCCTCTACCTTGAGGGTTGTCTTGATTACAGTCTTTAGACAACTTGGCATGCAAAACATATGGCAGCTCACTGTGGTTCAATTTGGATTTTTAAAATTATTATTGGAATGGAACTGTTTTTCATGAGTTCGTTGGGCATTTATATTTCTTGTTTTGTGATTTGTTGGGCTTAGGTGTGGAAAGTGCTGAGGAACAGTCATTCAATGTTAAGGAAGCCATTCCAATGTTACCTAGAAAGTACCTAAGTCACCACTGTTCAAAGTGACACTCACTGGTGTAAGTTGCCAGATTGACAAGGAGTCATTGCGGCTATAAAAGCATCCAGGATTTTGACTTTCAGTCTGAAAGGGAAAGATTCTCACCTCTGCATAGAAGTGGAGCACAGGGGTCCCTATAAGCTGGATATTTGGGGGAATGAAAGGAAATCCCAGTTAATCACGCTTGCCTTTTAATTGTTCCTTTCTACTCATCATTCTCTGTGTGTAATACACATTAAAGGAACAAAAGATAAAATACACATTGACTGTTTTTCTTGGTCTATTATTTTTAGTGCTTGACTTTGTTTTTCCTACCAATGTATTTGTTTTCCCTCAGGATTTCCTATTCATTTCTCTCCCCTATTTCCTGATCCACTTAAACTAAACCCCAACATGCAATCCTGTTCACCTCACTGGTATTAATATTCTTTATGACATCAGTGTGTAGGCTGCAAAAAGTACCTAACTTTTTTTAACCTTTGTTTTATTGCTTAAAGTATTACAAAGAGTATTACATCTGTCTCCTTTTTTCCCCCCTTGACCTTCCCCCGGCCTCCCCTGCCCCCCAGTGTCGTGTGTCCATTGATTATGCTTATATGCATGCATACAAGTCCTTCAGTTGATCCCTTACCCCCCCAACCTTCCCCAGCCTAACTTTTTAAAAACTCTATTAATTTGAGAGAGAGAGAGAGAAAATAGATTTTGTTGTTCTGCGTGATTGATGCATTCATTGGTTGTTTCTTGCATGTGCCCTAACCAGAGATTGAACCCACAACCTTGGTGAACTGGGACAATGCTCTAACCAACTGAGCTACCCAGTCAGGGCAAAAGAATCTAACTTTTGAGGGGAGTTAGTCATGTGATTTGTGTGGTCCTATCTTCACTATGCCAACAAATTTTAAAAAGCTCAAACTACATCATTCATATAGAGCAAAATGATACATATTTCCTTATTTTTTGCAGCTGATGAAGGGTATCAAATCTCTTGAGAATCCACAATCTACTTCCCACCCACAAGTCATAGGTCATGGCTTCTGCTGGGTGGTGGCGTCAGTGCATAGAGTAGGCTCATTCTGAGGGCTGCAGAAGTTGTTCTTGTGTAATGACAACATCTTCAAAGAGTAAGTGTAAGCTGATACTTCAAGTAAAAGTGTACTCTCAACATCACTGTTCACACACAAAATGAAGAGGAAGGATGATAGCAATTTGTGATACCAAAACTGAACTCAGAGTCATAGAAGAAGGAGAGCCTACGTGTGCAAGGCATTGACATTACATCTTTGAGACAGGCTGCCCTGCCCAGGGTACGTCAACAAGGCCTATTACTGCCCAGCCCTCAAGGAACAAAATTCCTTCACTCAGGAAATTCTACCATCTTGCCTTGACCTATTAGCTCTTTCAACCTCTGAGACCATTTCCAGCCTCTCCTTTTTTTTCAAACTTCCAACAAACCTCCACTCTTAGTTGACTCCTTGCTTTGCATATTTCACTGAATATAATGGAATCAATCCGAACAGAATTACCTCAACTTCCCACCATCAAACAGCCAGCCCGCCCATCTGTGTCTGCTCCCATATGTTCTACCTGGCCCCTGCCCTCTGCCCAGCTCCTCTGAGCATTGGCGCACATTTCCTCTCCTTTGCTGAAGGACTTTTCTCTAACATCACTCCCTCCCCCCCCTTTCTACTAGTCATGCCCACCAGCATAAAAACATGTAGCTCCTTCCGATCTTCAAAAGAACCCTGCCCTTGCCTTGACCCCACACCCTCCCCCGATACTAGCCATTTTCTGCTTCCCTGTACAGCAAAATTCCTCAAGGGTTGTCTAATAGTTTGATCTCTTCCACTTCCACCCATTTGTTCCTCTGTTTTAAGCCTTTGTTTTCATCTAGTGCTTAAGCAACTGTATGACAACAAAAGTAATTAATACAAAAAAAGACTTCACCCACATTCCACGAGCCTAAGACATCGATGATTCCTGTTTTATTTGTGTTCCTTCTTATAATTGCTCATTGGTTAATGTCCTTTTTTGACCTGTTGCAATCAGAGTCTAGGAATATTTTTACTATATTCTAATCCCCTTAGTTAACATTATCATTTCCTATCTTTCTACATTATTTACACAATTCATATTTTAAAATTAAATTTGATTAAGTAGATATGTGCACAGTTTATTTCACTATCCACTATATGGATCCATTCAGATGGTCTTTTACTGTTGTTACAAATGCTGCCATGGTTAAGAACCTCGTACACATAATTTATGAATAACATTTGGTTGAACTGTAGTATATATGTACCCCTTTTTCCCCCCCTTGACCTTCCCCCGGCCTCCCCTACCCCCAGTGTCTTGTAGTACATATGTTTCCTTTTTTTTTGTTGGACTGAATGTATGTTGTAGAGTAGTCGATTAAAATGTGGTACAACTATCATATGAAGTAGAGGTTGGTATTCTTCCACAGTATACCCCCTTATCTGTGGCTTCTCTTTTGGCAGTTTCAGTAACCCACCATCCAGTGTAGTCCAAAATATTAAATGGAATTTCAGAAATAATTAAGTTTAAAATTGCACGCCCACCATCCTGAGTAGTGTGATGAAATCTTGTGTCATCCAGATTACTCGTTCAGTGCTTCTCCCCTCCTTCCATTGAAATAAACTCTTTAGAACATTTAACTACCAAAATCCTCCCTATTGCCCAAATCTTGAGTTTGGATGAGGTCATCATAGGATTTCAATCCCAGACTATTACCAGGTTTTCCTTCACAGAATATCTCTTCTGTTTCAAAATCCTTAACAGAGTATCATCCCCATTGAACTACCATCATCCATTTAGATTCAATTGTAAATGTAAGATTCATCGCTCATTGATGGTTCTTGAACTTTTCTTCCCTGTCATGATATTTGATTTTCATTTGTTTAGCAGGGGTCAGCTAAGGGCCATTTAAATATTTGTAACATCATTCGTGGGCCATACAAAACTATCAACTTAAAACTTAGCCTGCTATACTTGGTCAAACATTTAATTAACTCACCCCTAATGCCTTGGCAGGGCCAGACCCAATGATTTATTGGGCCTTAGATGGCCCTCAGGCCTGATGTTCCTCACCCCTGGTTTAGAGAATTTTATCAAAGGGTCTGCACATAGGGTATTTTTAAGAGCCCTTATTTTTATTGTTATTATTTTTTTTTATTAACAAAGCAAGAGTGACAAGCAATGCAATACTGACAAAAATATGAGAGAAAAATAAATGTCCTCTATCCCCTCAGGTTCTGCATTTGGGGGCCTTCTAATTAAACTAACAAAAGAAAGATTAACAGGAGAAAAACTATATGTTTATTGATCTTAATATATTTATGTATAAATGGGTTTCACAGAAAAGGGGTGAAAACCCAAAGAGGCAGTAAGACCTGGGGGACTATGTACCATTTTAAAGGGTGATAAACTGTGGAGAAGTGACTGGGCAAAGGAAAAGGGGATCCTACCAGTGGTAAGTTATGAGAAGATGACTGGGAAATAGATGGGAAATAGGAGTTGTTCAGTAAGGGTGGTTATGCAGAGAGGATCACTGCTCTCCTCTCCCTGGAGAAAGGAACACTTACAAATGGAAATTTTCATCACCTTCGCATGGGGAAATTTATGCCCTGCGTTTAGAAGGAAGCAGGAGGGCAGAAAGCCCTCCTTGTGTCAGCTGCATCTCAATGGCCTTCAGCTCAAAATAATCATGCTGTATTTGGGGATGATATAAAGCAGGACATAGAGTATTTGTAACGGAGGCCAGCTGCATGGGGGTGTGAGCTGTGCAGTCACACAGAGCCCTGCACTCAGAGGATCCTGGACTTGTGATAACCAGAATGGTGAGCCGAGGTTTTTTCCACCCCAGGGTCGTGTCTCATGATGCCAAAGAATGAACTTCATGGACCAGAAGATTCAAGCAAAAGTGTGAAAATTTATTACAAGCAGATTCAGACTCTCCTCACAGGGAAGGGACCCATATGGTGGCCCAGGAAGCCTTGTACTCTAGGGGATACACGTATAAGTGCTACAAGCCTGCTCTATATCTACCTGTGTCACCACCTGGTTGACTCCCTCATTGTTCTTGCTCAGCAACGGACCTGAACCTTTCCAGTTCCTATGTGTCAGTTTACCTCATTGCTGCAGACCCTCCCTAGTTTCACATGCCTCCCACCCTGAGTCCAAACACATTTTGCTATTGCTGCTTGGTTGGCTCCTGTGATTAGACTGCTCAAACTGCTATGTCTGCCCCTGCCTATGTTCTACCTGCCTTTGTTTCCCACTGGACCTCTGCCCTGTCTCACTGCATAACAAGCTTTCTCTCACTTGGTTCAATGCTTTGCTGTGACCATCTTGAAATTAAGAAAAAAATTTTCTCCCTACCCTTCTGATTTTTTGGCTGAGGCCCCTATAATAAAGACATTTTTAAAAAGAAAAAACAAAAAAGGGGGGGGGGAATAAAAACACAAAAGTTTATTAAAATATATACCTCAGCCCTGGCAAGTGTGGCTCAGTGGGAGTGTTGGCTGGTGCACTGAAGGGTTATAGGTTCAATTGCCAGGTGCAGGCCATCCCCAGCCCTGGTCCAGGCATGTGTTGGAGGCAACCCACTGATGTGTATCTCTCACATCGATGTTTCTCTATTTCTCTCTCTCTCTCCCCTTCCATCCCCTTCACTCTCTAAAAATCAATGGGAAAAATACCCTCAGGTGAGGATTAACAACAACAAAAATGTATACCTCATGTACACATGGGAGAGAAGGAAGAAAAATGAGTAACTCTTTAGATGGCCCAAGCCACCACCTTAAATACCGATTTAAGTTAAAAACAAATGAAAGATGTTGGGGGCGAGGCCAGTTATGGGAGGTGACTAGGAAAAGCAAGGTAAGGTGGGCAAGGTTTGTTCTGAAGTCTGCCTTCTCTAATGATAGGATTCTCTTGTGATTCAGTCATACGTCTCATCCCGGAACTGAGGGAGACACCTACAGATGGAAATTTCCTTTACAAATGTAACTGTAGGGTAGCTTCTACTGTTTCACATGTCTGCTATTGCTCAAAATAATCAGCTCAAAATATCTTATGCCAAGGGGCATATTCTGATACCCTTAAAATACACACACACACACACACATACTCTAGAGGCCCGGTGCATGAATTCTTGCACAGATGGGGTTCCTTGGCCTGGCTGGCGATCAGAGCAGATTGGGGCCACCTCGCCCAGTCCTGACTGGGGCCAATTGGGGCCAGCCAGCGGGGGAGGGAAGATAGGGGGTAAGGGACTGCAGGAGGTTGGCTAGCCACAGGAGGTTGGCTGTGGGAATGCACTGATCACCAGGGGGCAGCTCCTGCATTGAGCATCTGCCACCTGGTAGTTAGTGCACGTCATAGTTCGGTCGACAAGTCATAATGGTTACTTAGGCTTATATATATAGACTAGAGGCCTAATGCATGAAGATTCACGCAATAGGCCTTTTTCCCCTGGCTGCCGGCACCAGTCCTCCTCCGGCACCCGAAACCCAGGCCTTTGGTCCAGCTGTAGTGGAGAAGCCAAGCCTCGAAGCTAGGCTTCTCCCCTCTGGCCACAGTGAGGCTTGGCTTCTCCTCTGCGGCCGCAGTGAGGCTTGGCTTCTCTGCTGCAGCTGCAGTAAAGAAGCCAAGTCTCTTCAATCTTCAGACTTCAGTCTTCAATCTTCACTCCGGCCCGAGCCTTCAGTCTTCACTTTGCGCCTGCATATGCAAATTAACCGCCATCTTTGTTCGGTTAATTTACACGGTCGCTCTGATTGGCAGGTGGGTATAGCGGAGTGACACCAATTTGCATGTTTCTCTCTTATTAGTGTAGATATTTTATTTTTATTTCTGAGAGAAAGGGTAAGGGAGCAAGAGAGATAGTAACATCAATGCTGAGAGAGAATCATTGATCGGCTGCCTCCTGCACACCCCACACTGGGAATAAAGCCTCAAACCAGGCATATGCCATGACTGGGAATTGAACTGTGACCTCCTGGTTCATAGACTGAAGCTCAACCACTGAGCCACATCAGTCAGACCTGATACCCTTTACAAGAGCCCCTGCATTTTCATTTTGCTTTTATATTCCTCTTTAGGAAAGTGCATATATGCTTATATTTTTATATATTTTAAAATGAAATCATATTGTGCATATTTTACCTGCCTTTCTTCATCTGAAAAGCTTATTTTGCATATTAATATGATATATTTTCAGGATCATTTTTAGTGGCTATATAGTTTTCTATTATATAGATGTACCATTTACTTAACTAATTATTTATTATTGGACATATAGATTTATTTCTAGCTTTCCAATATTACATGTGCCAGGAATTTGGATTAATAGGTAGACTTGGGTTAAAAATCCCACCCCCCTCCCTTTCCAGCTGTGTCAACTTAAAGCAAATTCACCTATCCGAATCTCAATTTGCTCATCTGTAAAGCAGGGGAAATAATAGAATCTCATAGTTATTTTAAAGCATCAAATGAAATCCTACATATGAAGCACTTAGTACCTAGTACACAATATTTGCTTAGTTAATTTTTAATCAGTTGTAAAATGGGAATACTATAGTATCCCTCTCACACAGTTCTTATGAGCATTAATCATTATATGTAAAGTACATACAGTCAGCACTCAGTAAATGTTAGCAACATGATTCGTATAATTAACCATAAACTAATTCAGAGCTGACTAACCGATAATGATTCTCATTTAAAAGACCAAAAAATTGGAAGACAAATTCTGAATATTGATTCATCAAGCTACAAAAATGTCTAAAAGTGTTTTTGTTGTTTGCTTGTTGTTTTTTGTTGTTGTTTTGTTTTTTTTTGGGGGGGTGTTTTTTTTTTGCAAATGTTTCTTTGACCCAAATATCTGAAGCCAAGAGGAACAATGTGGCCAGGCCTTGGTCGACTCTGGTGAGGTTCTGGAACACGCTGGGAAGCTGCACTTTTGATTCAAATCACCGAGCTCATGTTCAAACATGCTATTAAGCCTGGTTTCTAAACCAGAACAATATTCCCTCTTCAGCTGTGTTTCCTAGAATGAAGGAAAATAACATTTTCCTTTTACAGATTCCATATTACTGTGCTTATTGAGCTGCCAGATGTATTTTGAACCAAGTTCTTCACCTTTGCAATTCTGCACTAGTAGTAGGCATTTGGGACCCAGGACACGTGTTCAGTGCTGTCTAGTTTAAATATCATGCAAGTAGGGAGTGGTTTCTCTTTTATTCTTTTTTTTTTTTTTCTCTTTTTAATCCTCACCCAAATTTTCATTGATTTTTTTGGCGGGGGAGAGAGAGCATGAGGAGGGAGGCAAGAGAGAGAGAAACTTCGATGTGAGAAAGACACATTGATTGGTGGCCTCCTGCTTGTGCCTGACACGAGCCAGGGACCAAATCTGCAACCAAAGTGCGTACCTTTGACCGGGAATTGAACCTGAGGTCCGTGGGCTGATGCTCTAACCACTGAGCAAGCCAGGGCTCTCTCCTATTCCACCGCATCCTATTCTCCTTCCCAGGGTTCAGATCCTGCAAGTCTGGACTTGCCTGTGACCCGCCGCCCCAGGCTGGACAGTGTGATCTAGGGATTCCCCTACTGAGCCTGAAACTGAAACTCCACAAGCTCTCATCCTGATTTCTTTCCACATTCATTTTCCATCCGCCTTCCTGGCACACGTCCTCTCTAGCAAACTTCCCATCCGTCAAGTGTGTCCAAGATGGGGCCCGCGCTCCCCCAGCCCTGGCCGTGCTGTTGCCGGGGCTGGGGCAGGGCTGTGCCCTCTCTCCTGAAAACCGCCTTGTTTCAGAGGCTCTGTTATTTAGTGGGAGACATCCATGGCCTCAGGGAGGATTAGAACTATTAAAACAGAAATGCAAAAGCAAAGAAAGAATTATGGTTCGGCTTTTGTGTTTCAAAAATAGGTTTTTTGAAACCCATCACTGAAACAATAGCTAGGGAAGAAAAAAATCAGGGCTTTTGAGAGAGAAAAAAATAATTTTTTATTTTATTTTATTTTTTTTTAGATCCAAAAAGTTAGTATTACCAATAGAAAAATCCCCCAAATGAAGTTGAGCAGAAACCATACCGTGTGAAGTGGTAGGAACCAGCCAGGCGGAGACTAGGAACACACACCCAGGAGGACAGGGAAGCAGCAAGGAAGGGGGGTGTCGGCGAAAGGCAGCCCTGCTGCCTTGAGGGTTGAAACCCTGGGGGCAGCTGAAGAGAATCTGCTGGGCAGGGTCAGCGCCTGGCTCAGAGGATGCTTCTTTGTTCGGTTCCCTGAACGTTTCTGTCCGCCAGCCCTGCTTCCTCAGGAACTGTCCCATCCTGCTCCGTGGCCACGTTCCTACAGGAGTTCACCTCTGGCCTGGCCTGGGTTCGAGGGTGATCAGTGTGCTGCGAGGGGCAGCGGTGCCTTGTGGGGAATGGCTTGATCCAGCAACTTGCTTTAAAAATTCTCCAAGCAAAATTATCATTGTCATCGTCTATGGGGTAAAAATTTGGTCAGTTGCTAGGCTCCGGCCTTTGGTTAGACATAAACCTCTGGACACAGTAGTGACCACGTTGGCCCCATGAGAAAACTCTTACGAGGAAACGGTGGCCTCGGCCTGCATGGAGGACGGAGATGATGGACGTGCTGGCATGTGGGTTCCTGCCTCTAGTTGGCGCTGTTTCTCCCAGGGCTGGGTTTCAGCCTTTGGCCCCCACCCATGGCGTCTGTGAACTTTCTACCTGAGCTAGTTCAGTCTTACCTCCCGCTACCTGCTGTGCCCAAGGATAACTAACACCTTCAGCTCCCAAGCGCTTCTGGTTACCAAGTCCTAAAGGTTCTGCTTCTGAAACACCTCTGGCTTTGTGTCCTCCCTTCCCTTCCACTGCCCCCTGGTTTCTCTGGGCCATGCGAATACCCCCTAATCAATCTCTGTATCCACAGCCTAAACCACCGTCTCCTTTAAAAGTCATTTTTTCTGAACTGTTATTGAGCATGCCACGCTCTTCCTCCAGGACCTCCGAGGGAGATGCGCTGTCTTAGGAATAAAGGAGAATTTTCTACGGGAGGCTCGTGTACCTCCCCAGCCTCCAGCCCTCGCCTGCCCTCCTCGCACTTCCCACTTGACAGCTGAGAGGACCCACTCACAACCCCTGTACGTGCCGTGTCACTGCTCATGCTGCCAGCTTCACATCAGTCCTCCCAGCCTTCCCGGGTCTTTTCTATAAAAACCTCGCTATCCTGCAAAGCCCACACTTAAATGACACTATTTCCGCAAGCAAAATGACATCTTTTCCATCGAATGCCTAATTTATGGTGTTTATTCAACTCTATTTTGTACTGTAATTGTTTGTGTGCATAATTTATTTCTTCCACCAGCCTAGTACGGTCCTGGAGGACCAGTTCTTACTTAACTTGATGAACCCTGAAGTCAGGAACTATTACGTAAAGGGCATTCAGAACACATCTATTGAAGATAAATAAATCAAGAAATAATGTTCTCTGTTAGACTGGGGCAAAGAAGTTGACTGTGTGTGTTTCTGGAGAAAGAGAAAAAGAGAGAGACAGAGAGAAAGACATATTTGAAGAACTGAATTAACCTCCACACCACAAATTAATTCAAGATGCATACAATTTGGCCAGGGATGCCAATTTTGCCTTGCTATGTTTGTTTGTCTCTATGACAAAACTGATTAATACTTTTTTATTTTAGTTCCTTTTTCTATTTAATTTTCTTCCAAGTTTCTATGTGTTTTATTTTTATTAAGTGTTACAATTTTATAATTTAATTTCAACTTTAAAAATAATCTAAAGCATAACTTTTTGGCTTATTACATATGGTTCTTAACAATGTAAGAATAATAAAGGCAAATTGTGCTCTTAGTCAAAGTCAATAAAATATTTCAAACCAAGTGTTTCCTATTAGCATAACCGACTGCACATTCAGTTTAATATTGCAAGTGATGACGAGAAATGCAGAGATTTATATAACATATGCGGTACTTACTTTTCCAAAAAATCTTTCCATTTCTCTCCTGGCACATAATTCAGGATATGTGGATCCTTTAAATGAGAATTAAGAGGAGTAAGCACTATAATCTGGAAAAACTTTAGTATTATTAAACATAATTGCCCACATTGCTGGGAGGAGGAAAAGTGGGAGGAGATGGAGGAAGGTATAGGAGGTAAAATAAATAAAAAACTTTTGCTTAAAATATATAAATAGCATGAATCTTTCCTCTTTATTCAAATATTAACAGTGATTTTTCAAGAGAAAAAACCTTTGCATAACAAAAATATTCAGCAGGTCATCATGGGTTACTAACAGAAATTGTGGAAAATGTATGCACATTTCATTTTGTTGAGGTGTGTCTTTTGAAAGTCTTGATCAAATTTCCTCTTTGAGTGCCTCCCTCTTAAATGTCCACCCAGAGCAGGCAGCCAAGTAGCAACAAGAAACCAGAAAGTAGGTAGAATCATGGGGAAGAGGCGCTCTGTGGTTATCATGCTGCCAATCTTAGGAATACTTGTTCTAAATTAGAGGAACAGCAAGCTATGATGAAAAAGTATTTTAAAAGAATCTGAGCCCTAACTGGTTTGGCTCAAGTGGATAGAGCGTTGGCCTGCAGACTGAAGGGTCCCAGGTTCGATTCCGGTCAAGGGCATGTACCTTGGTTGCGGGCATATCCCTAGTAGGAGGTGTGTAGGAGGCAGCTGATCGATGTTTCTCTCTCCTTGATGTTTCTAACTCTATCCCTCTCCCTTCCTCTCTGTAAAAAATCAATAAAAATATATTTTCAAAAACAGAATCTGAACTGTGCTATAATGCTCACATTGTAGGAGGACAAAACCTTTCCCCCTTCTTAGAGTCTCCAGCGGGGCCTGAGAATTAAGTTGACGTAAAATGGATTCACAGGAGAAAAAGACACAGATTTTTACATGCACATGGAGCTTTCCCAGGAAAATGAAGACCCAAAGAAGTGGCTGGGCCCAAGTGTTTATATCCCAGGTTAAAGAAAAAGAGGCAGTTGTGGGAAATAGCTAACATACCTGGGGAGACTAAAGTAAGTTAAGAGTTATTGTAACAGGTCTGTTGTCCAGATTTCTCTTGGCCTCAGCTCCCGTCTCTGGTGATGAGAGTGTTCCTTTCCTCCTGGGACAGGAGGGCATCTCTCACGGCGGAGTTTTATCTCCTGCTTTCGGGAAGAAGAGGCGAGTCGGAGCACCCTTCTTGCATCTACTGTTTTTAGTGCCTTTAGCTCAAAGTACTCCTTATGCCCAAGTGGCATATTTGTGGGGGAGGCATATTCTGCCACTCTTCAGTCTCAGTGTGGATTGTAAGGGAGGTTCACCTTGATGGGCTTTTAAAGATGACCAACTTCAGGACAAAAGGACTTTTAGAGGAAGGGACTTAATGTGGAATGTGAAGCCTTCTCTCACGGTGTTGGCTCTTCCATGCTGGTCTCCTCCAGATGAGCAAAAGCAGAGTTGAGATAAACTGAGGACCAATAACCAACAGTGGATTAGGTCTGTTCTGGTTAGTGTTCTCTGACCTGAGAACCCCTCATAACTCTCTACCCCTGGAACAAGAACCACAGTGAACTTCCAAATCCTTTTTTTCTTTCTAATGCAGTATGTTTTTTAATGGACTTACTTCTCCCTTTCTTATTTTAACTTAGGCTAATAATAAAAACACAAAAGCAACAATCAGGGGGAACAACACAGGAGTCAGCTAGATCCTCCGCCTGGTGTGAAGCATTTTCTGATAAACCAGAAAAAAAATATTAATAAGCACGCAGATTACTGGAAGCGGACTGCACTTCAGGTTTTGGCATTTCCTCTTGGCGTGTTTAATACACACAATATGTGCTTGCTGTAGTATTGTCTAAGCAGGACCCCTGGGAAGGGGACACAGGCCAAACACAGACCAGACACCCCGTGTCCTTAGCCATCTGACCATTTGTTTTGTTTTCTTTGTCTTCTTTTCCCAACAGAGATTGTTGTCCGTAAACGCTAGGAGAACTCCTCGTTTTTCATTACCACTGACCTTTTTCTCTTAGATGACTAGGGAACAACGTGAAACCTGGAAGTCTAAGAAGAGATTTCTGAGGGACGAACAGCATGCTACGGAATTTCACTTCGTGGCCCTTTTGACAACAATAAAAACAGCTGGTAATCCCAAAACACTGGAGGAGAAAAACCACTTTTTAGAAAATGAGATCGCTAGACTGTGTTTACTAATCTTTCTCAACACACCAGCCTCGATCTAAAGCCACAATTTCCAATGTAGAGTATTTTGTTAGTTTTACTGAAAGGCAAAACAAAAAATGGTTAACATTTTCAACCTAACTGAACAACATCATAATTCTAAGGAAGCCGTTTTGATTATTTAGAGAACAGTTCAATCCTACCTACTAGCCAGAGTTTCCGACATGGAACCCAGAAGAAAGTACTTGTTTATCCTTATGAGTTGGCAACAAGAAAAAAAAAAAAATGAGCTGACAAATAGTATATCTGAGAAAGTGTTCATTTGGTGACAGTTGTGTGTGTGTGTGTGTGTGTGTGTGTTTAACTTGGGAAAAGAGCACAAAACTTAAGCTGGAGAAGAACAGGTTTGCTCCATGGCTCTGAAGCTGGAACTGGCATTCATAGAGACCCCAGTAGCATAGGTCTAGTGGAAATGCTGCTTGCTTTCCAACATTTAAAACTGCTTTACGTCTGTGTTCCCTTAAACTATTTATATTGCAACTTCATCAAAGTCAAGAATCTTCTGAGCTTGAACAGCACCCATTTCTTTTTATTCTTTCTTTTTATTTTACTTTCCATTTTCCTCATTAAATGCTTTAAGGCACTTCTTGTCATAGTTGCTATAGAAGTGAGAGGGGAAAAAATGCAGATTTCTCCTTTTCTCTTTTTTGTTGATAATGGGTACTGAATACTACTTTTCTTTGAATTGTTTGTGCATAGATAAAACAGTCTAACTTGGATTAGAAACTATCATATAGAAAGAGTCTAAAAGATTAATTTGTGCATTAGAGAAAAAGAAATCCCAAACACTGAAATTTGAAGCGTTGCTAATACAGAGAAGAATCAGAAAATCCCTTCACGCCACACGTCAGAAATACTGTGAATGGGAGGAGAAGTCAACACCTGCTTGAGGTCAGAAAGATGAAAATGATGGAGGTTTATTTTTGGTGATTTTCCTGCATATTAATTTTCAAAAACTGGTGGAAAAACTGAACAGAGAATTGAAGTAGAAATTACAAGGAAAGAAAAGCTGAAAGTGTCACTGGACAAGTTGACAGCATAATGTGCTGTCATTTAAACAATTCAGCATCCCGGTATTATATTCTGGAAAAATCTCTTAACTAGAGTGTTAACACTTGCCCTTCTTTCCTGATGGACGCAAGCGCTTGCACCCACTGCTCGTCAGCTCAGATTGTGTCGCTGTGTATATGAACGCACTACAGTGTTCTCTGAGTCAGACACTGGAGCTACCGACGCATTTGTGTAGAAACTTGGCGAGCTCATTGTTTAGATATATTTTGTTCTTCTCCATTAATCATTCAATCAGGGCTCTAAAGTATTTTGCAAATCTATAAACAGGAAACCCTGTGTGCAATGCCTTCTCCTCATCTGTGTCTTCTTGTAATATTATACTTAAAAAGTTATCCCTTGTATTTAGGGAGCTAAAGAAGCATCAGATTCCAAAAGTAAAAAAAATAAAAATAAAAACTTAAAAGGCTGAAATACAGGATTAACTCATTAGGCTGAAATACTAAGGAAACCTGGCCAACATAGGCTTATTTTCTGTCCCGCAGTCTTTCGTAATTTCTAATCTTTTGCCATCACACAGAGACAAACATGCGGTAAAGGACCTACTGGAAAAAGTAAAAGGAAACCCTTCCTCTTATGTACCTGTGTTATGTAGAGGACACACCGTTATCTGCACCACACCATCCTTAGTGGACGCACACATTGTCCAAACATGCCCAGGTATGCTTGAGACACTGGATTTGTTCCCAGCCAAGCTCCCCGTGGACAGCCCAATGGTGAGAGAGTGGAAACTGTCAATAAAACTACAGATATCTCACTTCATACAGATACACAGAAGCTGTTATTGTACCTACGTTGATTAGTGCTACACCCTATCATTTCTGCATCCTCACCACATGCCCATGTACAGGGGTCATTATCCTGTATTATAAAAAGCTAATATGCAAATCAACCAAACAGCCAAATGACCAGTCACTATGATGTGCCCTGACCACCAGGGAGCAGACACTTCATGCAGGAGCTGCCCCCTGGTGGTCAGTGTGCTACCATAGGGGAAGCACTGCTCACTAGAAGCAGGGCTCATGGCTGGCGAGAGCAGTGGCAGTGGCAGAAGCCTCTTTTGCCCTTGTGGCAGCACTAAAGATGTCATACTGCTGATTTGGGAGCAGGCCTAAGCTGTCAGTCAGACATCCCCTGAGGGCTCCCTAGACTGCAAGAGGGCGCAGGCCGGGCTGAGGGACCCTCTTCCCCGAGTGCATGAATTTCGTGCACTGGGCCTCTAGTATCTAAGTAAACCTGACTATACTAGGAACAGTTGTGTTTGTTAATTCAGCCACCATCTCAGAGATTAAGTTATTTACTGGGTTCTTGGGCGGGAAAGATGCTCTTGAGATTTTATAATTGCTTATTCTTAGTAATTATAAGTGCTACCTCTAAGCCCCTGGTGTCTTTCTAAATGATAACCAATTACCATGAAAGAGTGAATATCGTCAGCACTAGAAATCTTAGGATACAAGGTACATTGCTCTTCACACAATGTCTGGTCCAAAGCTGAAATGCCACAGAGAGCTCAGTTATCTGTGTCCTCATTACTAACACAGTGAATGCCTAGTGTGACATCCAGTATGTGTGTGTACAGCCATCATACTATTCTACATGTGCTGGAATAGAGGAGTATAGTGTACTTTTCTAAAAAATGTAGTAAAGGAATATAAGAATGGCATTATAATGTAGAGATTGAGAGCAGTGAAGGGCTGTGTTCTTGGCTTTGCCCTTTGGCACTGCTTTCAATCTGGACAGCTCTGAAATTTGGGGGAATGCAGTGCTGCAATGGCTATCATAAGGCTCATGATATAAATTTGCTGTACTGCTTGCTATAGACTGTTTGTCTCTCCCTAAATTCACATGCTAAAATCCTAACCTGCAATGCGATGGTATTAGGAAGTCAGGCCTTTAGGAGAGGATGAGGTCACAAGGCTGACGCCCTCATGAACGGCGTGAGTGCCCTTGTACAAGAGAGCAGGGAGACGCACCTTGTCCCTCCTGTCATGTGAAGACCCAGGGAGAAGACAGCAGGCTCAGTGGGAAGCTCTCAGGAGATATCGGATCTGCCGGCCTTGGTCTTGGCCTTCCCAGCCTCCAGACCTGTGAGAAGTAAGTTTCTGTTGTTTATATGCCACCCAGTCTATTATGTTATAGCAGCCCGAACGAAAACATGCTGGTATTGTTTCACTGAGATGAAAAAGATACAAGAGTATCCTGGCCAAGAGAACCAGGGAGCGCAGGACGGAGTTCGGAAGCTGACCCGACGATGAGATGGCGGCGGGGCCCACCGAGACACAGCCGGGAGCCAGGTGCTGGCCACGTCCGGAGGACAGGGAGTCCTGGCACTCATCTTGGGGAGTGCCCCAGGGAGCGAGGTGGACAGTCACCTGCAGTCAGAGCTGTACAGACATGCTAACCAAAGAGCACCAGCGTGAACCCTAAATACCTCCGCAACCGCAGGAAGGGGGGCTGTAGGCTCCGTAGATTAAAAAAAACAACAACAAACAAACAAACATGGTTTCTGACAAAACTTCTGCTAATAAGACTTAGGGAGAGTAGTCTCTGATATTCGTTTAATGTTTTATACCCCTTTGCAGTTTATAGCTACTTTTTTGTGGTAAATTACAAAAGCAGTACTTTATAATAATCTATAAATGACATGAACATGCTAATATAAAAAATAAAAAGTCCAGTTTCACTGTCCAGTGACTAACTGACTGCTACTTAGCCCCCCATGTATTCTCTCCAAGACAAGGAGGCATCGTGACCTAGCAGTTGAGAAGGCAGATTTCAGAGTCGAATCTCAGCGGTCACTAGTTGTATGACTGGGGGATGTGGAGCCGACCTCCAGACCTCAGAACCCTATGTGTACAGTGGGGCTAATAACCTACCTCATATTATTAATATTGGATAATTAATAACAGCTCACAGAGAACACTTAGAACAGTACTCTTTGTCCATTATTATCGATTACAATATGTATAAGTAGATATTGACATGTATGAACCCGAGGTAATGTGTCTGCATGTGTAGCTTTGTCTTTACACAGTTGGAAGCACAGTATGCATACTTGGGCGATACGATTTGCGGCTGAATCTTTGAGACGTGTCCTCTTCTTTGGCCTGACTCTCTGATTGTTCCCTCTGCATTCTGTGGATTTTTCTCAAGCTTGTCCTCCACATCACAGATTTCTTGCACCTATGTCAATTTTACTCCTTGCTGTTTCAGATGAATTCACTATTTCTTTAATGATGTTATTATTTTTAATGAACTTAAACGCATATGACATCAACCCCAAAAGGAACTCAGTGGACAGAGTGACAACCTCCCCACATGCCTGTTTACCTGGTTCCCCAGTCCCACCTAGAAGCTGTCCTGTGATTTTCTTGTGGTCCTTCCAGAGGTGTGCGTGTATAAACAAGTTAGCAAATAAACAGTTTTACACACATGGTCGTATTCTCTCCCACACCTTCTTTATAAAACATCTTGGAGTGCTTGCATTGTTATTACATAAAGATCTACCTCATTCGTGTTAATAGCTGCATATTCTAATGCATGAACTGTCATAATTTATGTAGCAGGTCTCCAATTAATAGGCATTTATGTCATTTCCAATAT
This sequence comes from Murina feae, assembly GCA_004026665.1. NCBI lineage: Eukaryota > Metazoa > Chordata > Mammalia > Chiroptera > Vespertilionidae > Murina > Murina feae. The sequence continues at coordinate 8,758 of PVJC01001115.1, read as the reverse complement.
TTTACTATCACAAACAATGCTGCAATCAATGATCTCCTGTGCATGTCCCTTTACACACATATGATTTTATACACGTATGACACAAAGGATAAAGTCCTCCTATAGTAATTTTAATAGAGATGGCCAATTGCAGCCCATAAAAATTGAATGGTATTATTTTTGTCTTTAAAAAACCAACTATCTACATGTAATTTAATTAATCTATAATTAAGATAATTCATTCACACTTTAATATCTCCTTTTCATTATCTACATTTACTCTAACTGCCTTTTCCCTATACTCTCTTCACTGCGCTATGAAATATTTGTAGACTTTCCACTATGAACATACACTTTGTCTTAGCGTATAACCCTTTCCCAATCTGCTACCTGAACTTTCATCCAGATTATCTTCTTCCAGGATGAATTTTTCACAAGTATTTTGCATGGGATGTACTGTTCTTTTCTTTTTAAAAGTTTTTCTTCAGCTTCTTTTCTTTCCTCAAAGCTGTTCTTCTGAATAACAGAATTAGCTGCAAATTGGTGGGGACATTTTCCCTTACTTCTTGCTCTATTTAGCAGAGGATTATTTGAATCCTTCCTTCTGGCTATGACTTTGGAGGCTGGGGACTGGCAGTCTGTGTTCTTGGATTTGCCTGTTGGCTGTGGGCAAAACAGCTATTTTTCTTCTCTGTATCGTTAGGCTGTGGGCACTGTCAAGGCACCAGCTCCGTGGGGACAACATGGGAGCACTGATCTGTCCCCTACAGGAGACCCTGTGGGAACACACCTTTATTAGTGAGATTATCAGTCCTAATTGACTTTGGCTTCTCACTTCCTTCTCCTGGACACTGAACGAGGGAAGAAAGTGAAATTTTTGCTTAGATCCAAACTAGTGGGTGTAAGGAAGAGAGTTCCTTATTGGACTTCTTACCATCCCCAACCCCCATCCCACCAAACCACAAGACAGTTTCAAAACCTTGCCCATCCTTTAATAATATTTACCCCAGTTTTTGCTGCTATCTCATTCTCAGTGTTTTTGGCAAGACATGGAAATTTATTTTGGTCCAAACAATACAAGCTTAAACTTAATGAGCAAAATATTAGTTAAGCTGAAGGAAAATAAAATTTCCCCATCCAATATTTGGCCTGCTTATCAATTAGGTAATTTGATTACAAAAGTCTTAAAAAGCAACAGATGAACAAAACAACAAGAAAGCCCACTGCATGGGAGAACATATTTGCCAATTTTATCACCGATAAAGGTTTAATCTCCAACATTTATAGGGAACTCATACAACTTAACAAAAGGAAGATAAACAATCCAATCAAAAAAATGGGCAAAGGACCTAAATAGGCACTTTTCAAAATAGGACATTCAGAAAGCCAAGAGACATATGGAAACATGCTCAAAGTCACTAATTATCCAAGAGATGCAAATCAAAACAACAATGAGGTACCATCTCACACCTGTAAGAATGGCTATCATCAACAAATCAACAAAGGCCAAGTGTTGGCAAGGATGAGGAGAAAAAGGAACCCTCCTTCACTGCTGGTGGGAATGCAGACTAGTGCAACCACTATGGAAACACCATAAAAATTTAAAAATGGAACTGCCATTTGACCCAGTGATCCCACTTCTAGGGATATATCCCAAGAAACCAGAAACACCAATCAAAAGAATATATGCATCCCTATGTTTATAGCAACACAATTCACCATAGCTAAGATTCACCATAGCTAAGATAGCCTAAGTGCCCATCAGTAGATGAATGGATTAGAAAACTGTGGTATATCTACACAATGGAATACTATGCTGCTGTAAAAAAGAAGGGATTCTTACCATTTGCAACAGCATGGATGGAACCAGAAAGCATGATGCTAAGTGAAATAAGCCAATCAATGAAAGAAAAATACCACATGACATCACTCATTTATGGATAATAAAGACCATTATAAGCTGATAAACAAAAATAGATACAGAAGCAGAGCAGCATCAAACAGACTGTCCAACTACAGCAGGAAGGCGGGGGAGGGTTGGGGGAGGGGAAAGAGATCAACCAAAGGACTTTTATGCATCCATATAAGCATAACCAATGGACACAAAACACTGGGGGGTAGGGGAGGCCAGGGGAAGGTCAAGGGGGAAAAAAAAGAGACATATGTACTACTCTTTGTAATATTTTAAGCAATAAAAAAAAAGCAACAGATGAATTCAGCACTTTTTATTCCAAAATGAAATATATCAGATATTAGGGTCCTCTTCTCTTACTTTATTGAATTTTATTTATATTCAACTTACCCCACTATTATCCTATGTAATAAAAGAGTAATATGCAAATTAGGCATCACTCTGTCACAAAGATGGCTTCCCCCATAGCCACAAGATGGCAGTGCCCAGATCGGCTCAGCCCCGCCACTGAAGTGGTCAGGCCTGTTAGCCAGGCAGGTGGCAGAGGAGACAGGGGGGCCCGAGGGGTGAACAGGCAATCAGAGGGGGCTGGGGGTCCCCTGCCCAGGCCAGAGGCCTTCACCAGAGGCCTCAGGCATGGGCAAGGGTGGAGCCTGTGATCAGAGGGGGCAGGGGCAGAGCCAGTGATTGGAGGAGTATGAGGGTGCCCTACCCAGGCATAAGGCCTGGGCCAGAGGAAAGGCCAGAAGTCACAGGGGCCTGGGCTCTGCAGAACTAGCGATTGGAGGGGCAGAGGAGGAGCCTGTGATCGCAGGGTTTTGGGCACTGGTGGAGTCGGCAAAGCAGGGGTCTGGGGGTCCTCTGCCCAGGCCTGTAGCCTTGGCCAGAGGCTGCAGTGGGGCAGGGATGGAGCCAGCGATCTCAGGGCCTGGGCAGGGGCAGAGCCAGTGATTAGAGGGACAGGGGCAGAGCCTGTGATCACAGGGGTCTGGGCAGGGGTGGAACTGGCAATGCAGGGGTCTGGACACGGGCAGAGCCAGCAATGCAGGGGTCTGGGGGTCCTCTGCCCAGGCCTGTAGCCTTGTCCAGAGGCTGTAGTGGGGCAAGGGTGGAGCCCGCGATCAGAGGGGCCTGGAGGTCCCCTGTCCAGGCCTGCAGCCTTCACCAGAGGCTGCCAGTGGGGCAAGGGCAGAGCTGGCGATGGCAGGGGGCAGGATCAGAGCTGGTGATCGCAGAGGCCTGGGCTTTGTGAAGCTGGCGATCGGAGGGGCTTGGGGGTCTTCTATCCAGGCCTGCATCCTAGGCCAGAGGCTACAGGCCTGGGTAGGGGTGGAGCTGAGATTGGAGAGGCAGGGGTGGAGCCAGTAATTAGAGTGAACTATAGAGGAAACACCTTTTCTTACTGCTCATTGGTTAAGCTCCCTGTATGCCACTGGTAATATTCTTAGTAACTTGGGTAATAAGAATCCAAAAAGGTGATCTAGGGTTTTTCCACCACACTCCTGGAGAAAAAAATGAAGGCCCACTGCTGGAGGGCTAAGAAATGTCATATCCTGCCCTAGCCGGATTGGCTCAGAGCATAATGCCTCAGCCTGCTGACTGCAGGGTCTGGGTTCAATTTTGACCAAGGACATGTACCTAGGTTGCAGGCTCCTCCCTGGGTGGGGCTCAGGTCAGGGCATATTCAGGAGGCAACCAATCAAAGTGTTCCTCTCACTTTGTTGTTTCTCTCTATTTTTCCTTTCTCTTCCACATTCTTTAAGGAAACATATCCTCAGGTGAGGATAAAAAAAAAAAGAAAGAAGTGTCATATCCTATGAAAGACGCATCTTGAACATGACTAAAGAAAGTTGTCATTTCTTCATGGTGAAGGGACTGGAGTCCATGTTGATGAAAACACCTTGGTGGCTGCGGTGACTGGCAGTGGCTGCAGCAGCAGGGTGATGGGGCTGGTGGCTTCCCCTGATTAGCCTGGTCACCTCCCACAATGGGAGGCCAGACTGCAACTTAGGCCTACTCCCCAAGGGGAGCAGGGAGCAGGCCTAAGCCGTCAGTAGGACACCCCCGAGGGCTCCCAGTATGTGAGAGGGGGCAGGCTGGGCTGAGGACCCCCATCCCCAGTGCACAAATTTCATGCACTGGGCCCCTAGTCAATAATAATAATAATAATCCTATATAATAAAGAGGGAATATGCAAATTGACCATCACTCCGCCACAAAGATGGCTGCACCATCTTTGGTGCAGTTCCCATAATGCCAAGTTCCCATAATGAGCCTTAAGGAGCAATCAGCAGGGACCTGAGGGTTTGCTCCCCCCCCAACCCATGGGGCTTGACAGGAAACCTCAGGCTGTAACTCCCACCCAGCAGGGCTTGATGGGAGACCTCAGGCCATGCCCTGCCCTGGCACCAGGCTGCAGGACCTGAGGTTGTGCCCCCCACCTGGTGGAGCTTGACAAGGGACCACAGGGTGTGCCCCCCACTCTGGTTCTGGGCCAGGGGACCTCCAGCTTCTCCCTCCAACCCTGTGCCAGGTCGGAGGAACTCAGGCTGTGACCTCTGCCCTGGTCCAGGTTGGGGTACCTCAGGCCATACCCTCTGCCCTGGTGGGGCTTGAAAGGGGACCTGAGGCCATGCCCCCCACCCCGGCACCAGACCAGGAGACCTGAGGCCATGCCCCCCACCCAGTGGGACTTGATGGGGGACCTCAAGGTATGCCCCCCCACCCTGGTGCTGAGCCGGGAGACCTCAAGCTGTGCCCCCACCCCAACACCAGGCTGGGGACCTCAGGCCACACTCTCTCCACTGCGGTGCCAAGCTGGGGGACAGCAGGCTGCTTCCCCGGCCCAGCAAGCCTTGACAGGGAACCTCAGGCCATGCCCCCCTACCCTGGCACCAGGCCAGGGGACCTGAGGCTGCACCCCCCCCCCACTCCCCACCTGGCGGGGCTTGACAAAGGTGGGACCAGCCGGGTCTGGATCTAGCCCAATTAGCGGGGCCCAGCCAGGTCTGGGTCTCGAGTGATTTTGAGGTGCATGTGGGTGGGTGGAGACTTGACTCTGAGTCCCCTGGTGCACCCCAGACTCTGACAGGAGGAAGATTTTCATATACATTTTACTAATTTTCTTTCATCTCTAACACTTCTGTTATAGAGAAAGGGCAAATAGCATATTAAAATATTTCCTCTAATTAATCCCCTTTTAATGTGCATGAATTTCATGCACTGGGCCACTAGTAATAATAATAATAATAATAATAATAATAATAATAATAATAATGGCAAACATATATAGCACTATGTTCCAAGAATTTCTAAGGACTTACATGTACTAACTCACTGGAAGCCTGACACACAATGGCTATGCTATACATAAAGCAGACATGGCTCACAAATCGCCATTAGAGCTTCCTAGCTGCCAATAAAAGAATGAAAAGATGCTCAGTTACATCACAGCAACTATAAGATAAAAATAGGCCAATTTCTCAGGAGGAGCCCAGAAAAATCTGTTTCTGTGAGCCAAGCTTAGTTACATAAAAGCGATTTTATAAGAGTTCAACATGATAGAGACTTTTCTACAACCTGACTTGACCCAGGTATGAAATTTAGACCATTTTGAGGAAGATAACCCATTAGGAAATCCTCTACAATATGGTTTTCTAAACTGAGATTTTACAACCTTGAGGCAACACAGAATTCAAAGATATACTCTGCTAGATAAGCAGACGTCCCATGTTATTATTTGTAGAATCACAAACTTCAATAATCAGCCATCCAAAGATTTTATGTCCTATTGAGAAAGTATGAGAAGCTTCACCCAGACATATTGGATTAAGGAGTGATTCTTTAAACACTCTTGTGGTAGAATGCATTATTGGCTTCAATTCTTCATCCCTTATTATAACTTGGAGGTTGACCTGTGACTCAACAGTTTCTCCTATTGAAGATGAACCTTGCTATTCCATTGTCTTGGCAGAAGTGACAGTTTGTAGGTTCTGACTCCAGACCTTAAGAAACTTGCATATTTTTGCATACTCTCTTGCACCCATGCCTTCACCATGAGATGAATTCACCTTGGGTAGCTGCTGCTCCTTTAATCTGGGCCTCAGAATAAACATGCATTAAACAGCTGTCCTGAACTGTCTGTAGACCTGCAGCATGAGGCAGAACTGCCAGCCACTTCACAGATCCATGAGCAAAACAAAGGCTTTTGTTAAATGCCACTGGGATTTTTGTGGTTAGTTGTTACACAGCAATAGCTGACTGTTGTAATTGTGCTAGCTCATTTCCAACATCTGAACAAACAGAAAGTGGCAGTCCCAAATTTTTACCCCATAGACTATGGCAATGATAATTTTGCTTGGAAAGCTTTTAAAGCAAGTTTATCAAGCACCTACTTTGACCATAAAAGTATATTAAAAAAGAGAGTGTCTCTTTATCATTAAACCATGTAAATTCTTGAATAATAATTGCAACTATATATATAAAGGAAATCCAGGCATCCAACAAAGCATATTAATGGTCTCATTTCACTTTCCCCATTTATGCAAGGGAGGAGGTAGAAATACAAACTTCTGTGAGTGAATGTTGGCCAACCAGTGTTACTTAAGAGTTAATTCACTAATGCCCTTCAAGTAACAAAATCTTTGGCTATGTTTGCTTGGTTTTTTTCCTTCTTTCTATTATTAACTTGGAATGAAATTGACATAACTCTGAGGTTTGGAAACCACACTTGTCAGGTCACTTTGCCGATAGAAATAAGACTTGGTACCTCTACTTCCTCTTGCAAATATTTTCTGGGCTATGACAACTTCTAGTAGTTTCCTTCATTTCCTATCTTTGAGACCTATTAGTGTTAGAGTGCTTTTGTCACAGTGACTAGAACGGAAGATCTTTAGTCAATTGGCATTCTTATCTGAATGAAGAGTGAAGTCATTGCTTCTTTGGGCTATAATGAACCTAGCTATTCAGTGGAAAGTACTTAGTCTTTTGCATTGTTGATTGAAAAACATGGGCACACGCTTTCTGCAATACCTAATAAGAGCAGTCTACCCCCACCCCTTGAACCTTCGTTGTTATTTGCTTTGACCAAAAGAATGTTGCAGAAGTGACGTTCTGTGACTTCCTCGCTAGACCTTCAGCTCCTATCTTAGGTCTCAGGAAAGGCTGCCCTGAGACAGACGTGAGGGGCAGCCAGTCCAGTTTCCTGGGTACAAGGTTGCTGGAGACCAAGTGGCCGGTCCTACTGACAGCCAGTGCCTGAGGCCACCTTGTCTTTTCCAGCCCATCAGGCCTGCAGCTGAATACCCAGGCAAAACCAGCAGAGGAGCGCCAGACAACACGCACATTGGAAACAGTATTAGTAAATGGTGGTTGGTTGAAGTCACTAGGTTCGAGGGTGCTTTATTACACAGCAATGTACAATTCCTAATTTTTCTTTTTGTCCCTGGTAGCATAGTGGACACTAGTAGATAATTTGGGACAAGATAGTGAGTTAAGGAGAACAGGCAGTGAGTAACTTTTATGAAGATGGATCACACAGCTTTATTTCACAGACAGGAAAGGGGATAAAGAAAGTGTCATTGCCGATTAGGAGAGACTGTGACCACAGATCGGGGAAGTTGCCGGCAAGGTGCTCTGCCTTGGTGCCCTGGCGACTGTGCGGGTATCCCAGCTGTCCGGGTGTAGACTGCAGACCATCCTGAGTCTGGCGAATTCTCCTCTGGTTTTCCTGGAACAGGAGAGCATGGAGGCCTATGAGGAGCCAGACCAGGACATTCCCATCACTTCCCTGTCTTCAGGGAGACAGGCCTGAGCCAGTTTCTCGTTGCCTCCTACGTTCGATGAGGTCCAAGGCTTTCTGCCTTGCCTCCTGTGGCAGAACTGTAGGCTATAAATCCATTTCATTGTGATCTATTCCCTGCTTGGCAACCCACTGACATAAAATGTATTAAAGAAATACATAAAAAGTTAAGTACTGGGTGAGAGAAACAAGATGGCGGCATAGGGTAGACACCGTAAATGCAGCCGTGAACAACTATTTCAGAAAAACCATGAAAAGAACACACGGACACCACTCGCACCCACAGGAAGGCTGGCTGAGTGAAAATCCTACAACTAAAGAAGAGTCTGAGACTCAGAGGAGCGGCGGAAGCAAAGTACAGAGGTACGGAGGCGCGTGCACGGGGCTCGGGGAAGGGCTGGCGCCGGGGGATGCGGTTCTTTTCCAAAACGGAGAGAGCCACAAGTCCCCAGCGGCTCTGAACTCCAGTTCCAAGTGAGTTTCTGAGGACCTAGACACCCAGAGAAGGGGGACTGACTGGCACCAGGAGGAAATTCAAAGCGGATTTCTCTCAGCGTTGCTTGCAGCAATTGCCGTGGGACACAGAGACCTGGTGTCTCTCAGCGCAGGGCTGAAAAGCGCCATAGCTATTTGCTCCGCCCTGCCCTGCAAACTCCCCAAGGCCCCGCCCCTCCCAAGCTGTGTCAGAGGCTTTTGCAGATAAAAGACTGAGTAGCCTAAGGCACAGGCTTAATCAACGCCTCCTTAAAGATACAGGAGCCAGCCCCCACCCAGTGGCCAGAGTGGGACTAACCTAAACAAAACAGATCCACAAGGAACAAACTCGGGGCTGATGCAGTGAGCATAAAAGCCCCACTGAAACAACTCCTGCCCCATAAGGGTGTCTCCAGCACAGAAATTCTCCCACTGTAGACACAGCTGACTCTCATAACCAAGTGGCTTAGAGGTTAATCCCTCACAGTGATCGCCTAAATCAGAAAGGGAAGCAGCCAAAATGCGGAGATGAAACAGGTCACAAATGACAGAAATGGAGGAAAGAAAACGACAGGATATAGAGTTCAAAACCA
>PVJC01001114.1:0-100948 GCA_004026665.1 Murina feae | reverse complement strand
AGCTCACAGCGCTGGGGTGTGGGGCCTTTCCGCCTGGACCCTGCAAGGCATCAGCCACCACCTGCCCAGCCCACTCTGCTGCCCACTGGTTTTCATGATTCACCCGCTGCTCTCTCCGAGGCTCCCGGCCGCCATCTTGCCTGGGCTAATTTGCATACAGCCACTCTGATTGGCTGGTGGGCGTGGCTTACCCTGTCTCGGAGAAACGGTTAATTTTACTATTTCGCTTTTATTAGTTTAGATATAGATGGTGGTATCCATATCACACAAATGCAGAAAGTAAGCCATGGTGGCTATGACTTCTCCAGTAAACCACAACAGTTAGTGATACAGCTGAGACTAGGCTCAAAATTTCTTTGTACTGACCATTCATATAGCTATGGAGTGAAATTTAAAAGAATTTCTGATATACAGGCATCATGCTGATTAACTTAATGTCTCTGAAAATTCTCTTAAAATTTGCAAACTGAGGTGTTAATACTTTCAGCATCAGTTTTGAATTTTAGAATACAGTTGACCCTTAAAAAATTTAAGAGTTAGGGGCCACTGACACCCTCCCTCCCCCCACCACAGTTGAAAATCCATGTATAACTTTTGACTTCCCCAAAACTGTACTAATAACCTACTGTTGACCAGAAGCCTTACTGATGACATAAACAGTTTATTAACACATATTTTACATGTATTATACACTGTATTCTTACAACAAAGTAAGTTAGAGAAAACATTAAGAAAATTATAAGAAAGAGAAAATACATTTACGGTACTGTACATATTTATTATATTGTAAGTTAAAAAAAATCTGCATATAGTGGGCCCACACATTGTAAATCCATATTGTTTAACTATATTTTCTTTTGTAAAAAATATATTTTTTTATTAATTTCAGAGAGGAAGGGAGAGGGAAAGAGAGATAGAAACATCAATGATGAGAGAGAATCATTGTTCGGCTGCCTCCTGCATGCCCCACACTGGGGATCAAGTCCGCAACTGGGCATGTGCCCCGACTAGGAATTGAACCGTGACCTCCTGGTTCATAGGTCAATGCTCAACCACTGAGCCATGCCCGCCAGGCTAACTGTATTTTCTTTACAGTGATTTAGGAGTTAGAAGGAAAATATCTACAGAATGACAAGTGGAATATAGAATTAAATAACAGTACACATTACTGAATAATTATTGTGTACCTGCCCATGTGCTACGGGCTTTAAATGTAATCCTCAAAACAGACTAGCAAAATAGGTGGTATTATCTCCCATTTTACAGATAAGAAACTTAATGTCCCAAAATGTATTTGTCCATGACATCACAATTATTAAATGGGAGAGCCTATATTCAAACCCATTTTGTTGACTCCAAAGCAATAGCCCTTAGGAAGGGGGGAAGGTCTAAGAAACTGCCAATATATTTTTTAATTTTAAAAAACTTATGTCAGAAAAGAAGCGAGAGGGAGAGAGAGAGAGAAACATCAATGGTGAGAGATAATCACCAATCTGCTGCCTCCTCCACACCCCCCTACCTGGACCGAGTATGTGCCCCTACTAGGAATCAAACCATGACTTCCTGGTTCACAGGTTGATGCTCAACCACTTAGACACACAGGCAGGGCCAAATATATATTTTTAAACATCGAATCAGTAAGGCATGGTGGCTGTGATTCAGCAGATCTGTCTGTCATCAATCAATTTAATCAGTTGCTTGTGTGTGCTCCTGGGAACAAAGCAGCATTTTTGAGGGGCAGGGACTTATTTGAAATGTATGAGGAAGACACTTCCCACCAATGAATGAAAGAGCTGGCCATTTTAAATAACTCCCAAACATTCTCCTCTACACATCCCCTAGCACCTAAGAGAAAGGCTTTGAGGAAGGGGGTGGGTAACCAGTGATGAGGAGGAAGAGGCATTCCTTTCAGTTTACCAGTTGCTCTTTTTCTAAAGTGCACGTAATTTCTGAACCCTTTATAGCTGGCTAGGTCTTGTCTTGCCAGGACTTGGAGAGGAGGAGCCAGATGTAGTCTGTTTCTGTTTTGCCTTTGGCCAGGAGTTCTGGGCATGTATAGACGTGCCTTTGTTGTCTTCCTGTTTAACTCTCTTCATTTGTTTTCTGGACTTTGTATTGGGTAAACTCATGAACTTATTCATAAGGATCTTAACATTTGAGGTATATAAGTAGTTAAAGAATTTATGGAAAAATGAAGCACAGCCTTTTTTTCAAATGCTTGTGTAGGGTGGCAAAAAATACAGTGAAATCATCTTTGTGCTAATGTTTATTTGAGTATCTATACAATAAAAGGATAATATGCTGATTAGACCCGATGTCCCACTGGTCAAAGCCACAGTTGGGGGGGCCTGCAGGGGAGAGCAGTTAGGAGCCACCAGGTAGGCAAGCAGGTGAGCGGTTAGGAGCCAGAGGTCCCAGATTGTGAGAGGAATATCTGACTGTCAGTTTAGGCCCGATCCCACTCAGGCCTAAACCGACAGTCAGACATCCCCCAAGGGGTCCCAGATTGAGGGCGTGCAGGCTGGTTGGAGGGACCACCCCCTCCATGCATGAATTTCATGCCTCTAGTTCATTTATAAGAGGTGAGTAAAAACATCCCTGAACTTCTTCAATAACTTTTAGAAAAATCCATGTAGCATGCTTGAGTTTGATCTCCTGTTAATTGAATTATATAATAGGACTTTAGTATTTAAGCTTGTAAAAAGACTTTGTGTATTTAAAAGATTAGATGAGGCCGCACAGGAAAGCTAGCTGTACAGTATCAGTGGTTTATTATGCCCCCCCCCCCCCCCCGCACTGAATTAAAGTCGGAAGGGGGAGGGGAAGGCAAGGCAGTGTTAAAGCCAGGACGTTGAGTCATCTAAGGAAATGAGTCAGTGGCTATGAACCAAAACTTTCCTTTTTCTGAGGCTTTGACTTTGAGAGCTTAACACTGAATTATTTAAAAATTGTTCTTGCTTGCTATCAGTAAATTAAAAGTAGAGTTTTTTAAAAAAGAAATCTTTTAATATTAGTATTTGTGATTCATTCATTCTTTCAATAAATAATATGTAGTGGTATCTTGAAAAAAATATTGTAAATAAATGTTAATAGGTACTCTTACTTGTTGGGTATCTCATTGAATTGAGTGTAGATTTTAGACTAGCATGGCACATTTTCTAAATTATATGCTGGGTAACTAATCTTCTGATTAATATGATTGGCGGGGCTATTGTTTCCATATGTTCAGACATGTTAATTTTTCTCCTGTCACACCTATGGTGATTTCTAGGCTTTTTTTTTTTTTCCTTGCTGCATGTTCCATCCTAATAAAACCTAAAGTATGTTGCCTACTGGGTACACCTCAGAGTCCACGTTGCTTTGCTGAGCATCAGAATAGTGACTTAGAAACCTGTGTGACTTTTGGATTCTGGATCACAGTGTTAGAGATCATAGAGGAATTAGGATCTGGAAACATCCTGTGCGTGATGTGGTGGATGTCATTCATAGCATGAAGAGAAGCCTGAAGATGGAAGCCCTTTTCCTTAGTGGGTTATATAAGACACTTCCTGCCTTTAGCAGGCATTTTTAGTTCCCTGCCTGACATCACTGATTTGGGGAAAGAGCATGGGTTTTCGAGTCAGACAGACTTAAGTTTGAATCTCAGCCCTGCTAATTCAATAGCTAAGGGATATTGGAAAGGTGATCTCTTCGTTTCCTTTTCTCAAAAATGAGAATTGGAATGTTCACCCAACAGTAGCTCAGGAGAAAGTCTCGAGCGCACTATCTGGCATTGTAAGCACTCAGTAGAAGTTAGCTCTATCTTCCTTCTTCCTCTACTTTAATAATTTAAAAAATAAAGCCAAATAAAACTCAAGATTTATGGTTAGTATCAGAAAATATTTAAAGATGAAATTATATGACTAGGATTTGTATTAAAATAATCTGGGAGTGGGGGAAGTGGGATTATAGATGAAACAATATTGACCATGAGTTGATAATTATTGAAGCTTAGTGAATGAGGTATATGGCTGGGTGTTCATTTGTATGTTTGAAATGAGCCATAGCAAAAAGTTTAAAAAAGTATACCATGCATAAAAAAAAATTCAATGAACAAAGACTTTCTGAAGGGAATGAGGAACCAACTATTTGTTGTGCTGGACCTTTTTAAAGATAATGATTGGAAGCAGTCATTATTGGTTTATGAATGGAGGTAGTTTTTTTCCTTCACCTACACAAAATGTGTGGTCACCAGTTTTTTGACCAAGAGGAAGGAATGTGAGGAGGGCAGCCTGAGGAAATCCTGGAGAGCTTTAAATGCTTTTGTCTAATTATCCGAGTCACTCCTCAGGGTGGAGGTTCTGTGGCATGGCTCTTAGCCAACATAATTTTCAGCTGAAAAAAGAGAGCAGTTGAAGCACATTAACCAAAATGACTACTATGACATGGGAGCCAGCTTTAAACACAGACATTTACTGTGTTATCTCAGGATAATAATGGAGAAGTACCAGTGTTTCCTCTTCTGAACCACATTAATTTTCAACACTGAAAATATTGAAAAAAATCCAGAGCAACCAAATGTGAATCACTTGCTCATAGGGATGTGGCTATTCCATCCAGCACTGAGATGCACAGGAAAAAAAGTATGACTTTCTGGTGTTTAATGGTTGATTAAAGGCTCATTAATTATTGCAGAAAGCCAAAGATGTACTTTAAAAAAATCCTTGCAAATCTCATTGGGGTCAATTCTAGAGACTAATGTATTTGAGAAATGTTCCTGATATGCTTAAACAATTGGCATTCATAGTATAGGACTATAATTAGATTACTTTGCTTAGTATTTCAATCAAATTTGATCTTCTTAATCATTAAATATTTATTTGTTGTTGTTATTATTATTATTATTTTTTAATTCTCACCCAGGATATTTTTACATTGATGTTTTTAGAGAGTGGAAGGGAAGGGAGGGAGGGAGAGAGAGAGAGAGAGAGAAACATTGATGTGAGAGAGACACATTCATTGATCCTCCTACTGGAGCTGGGGATCAAACCTGAAACCCAGGTACATGCTCTTAACCACAGAAATCAAATCTGCAACCTGTGGTGTGAAGGCTGATGCTCTAACCATTTAGCAAACACCAGCCAGGACTTATTTTTTTATTATTTTTTAAAAATATATATTTTATTGATTTTTTACAGAGAGGAAGGGAGAGGGATAGAGAGTTAGAAACATCAATGAGAAACATCGATCAGTTGCCTCCTGCACACTCCCTACTGGGGATGTGCCTGCAACCAAGGTACATGCCCTTGACCGGAATTGAACCTGGGACCCTTGTTCAATCACAGGCTGATGCTCTATCCACTGAGCCAAACCAGTTAGGGCTATTTTTTATTTTTAATACACATCCAAAGATATGTTTTCATTGATTTTTTTCTTTTTCTTTCTTTTTTTTTTTTTTTTGAGAGAGGGAGAGAGAGAGAGAGAGAGAGAGAGAAGCATCGATGTGAGACAGAAACCGACTGGTTACTTTCCTTACTTGCCCTGATCAGGGCATAGCCTAAGTATGTGCCCTGACCAGAACTGAACCTGCAACCCTTTGGTATATGGGATGATGCTTCAACCAACTGAGCCTCCCAGCGAGGGACATCAAAGATTTGTTTTTAAAGAACAAAATTAGAAGTCAAGTATCTATTTAGCAGGAATAGGATTTTCACTTCCCTGTTCTGCATTTACAAAGTAATTGTTTCTTTCTTAAAACTTTCCCCAATGATGTAGGTATTCTTATCATAACCTGGTAAATGGATATGTAAGTAACTTTTCATTAAAGTCTCAATTCAAGAATTATGATCATTCAACATTGACACCCACTTGAAGAATATTACTATGAAAGAGATATAAGCAAAGAGCTATGGGCACCCAAAGGGTTGATTCAATTCTAATGGGGTTGGGGTGTAGTAAGGAAGGGAAGGAAGACACCTGGAAGGGACGTAGCAATTATTGAAAATTAACTGTTGTGGTTACCAAGTCCTTTTACATACTTATTAGAGGCCCGGTGCATGAAATTCATGCATGGGGGTGGGGGTTCCCCGCAGCCCAGCCTGCACCCTCTCCAATCTGGGACCCTTCGGGAGATGTCTGACTGCTGGCTTAGGCCCAATCCTGGGGATTGAGCGTAAACTGGCAGTCAGACATCCCTCTCACAATCTGGGATGACTGGCTCCTAACTGCTCACCTGCCTGCCTGCCTGATCACCCCTAATTGCCTCCCATGCTGGCCTGGTTACCCTCAACTGCCCCCCTGCTGGCCTGGTTGCCCCACGCATCCTGCTGATCAGTCATTTGGTTGCCCCTCACTAACCGCTCTGCTGGCCTAGTCACCCCATGCAGCTTGTTCATTCGTCCATTTGGTTGTTTCAGTTGCGATGGTTGCTTAGGCTTTTATATATATAAATTTGTCTCGCAGAACTGCATGAATTTACTTGAAGTTAGCAGCAGTTGTTTTGAGTCAGACTGACTAGGTTCCCATCCTGGCACCTAACAGCATTTACTAATTATGAGATCTTGGGCAAAGATTGCGTAGGACAGAGTTACACTAAAAATTATTCATTTAAAAATATATATGTATGTGTGTGTATATATGTGTGTATGTGTGTGTATGTATATATATGTATATGTGTGTGTGTATATATATACATATATATATATATATATGTATATATATATATATATATATATTTCAGAGAGGAAAGGAGAAGAGAGAGAGATAGAAACATCAGTAATGAGAGAGAATCATTGATCGGCTGTCTCCTGCACGCCTCACACGGGGCCTCCTGGTTCATAGACTGATGCTCAACCACTGAGCCATGCCAGCCAGGCTAAAAATTATTCATTTTTTAAATCTGAAATTTAAATTCAACTGACTATCCTTAATTTTATTTGACAAAAACTTATCACGGGATTAAGTTAGTAAAAGCTTAGAAATTACCGAGAACAGCGCTAGGGCATATAATGGTCATAAAATGTTGGTCTTTATTTTTGAAATTACCCTATTTTATAAGTGATGGATAACTCAGGTTAAATAATTTGCATTTTGTTCTGTAGATTAAAAAGTAGTTTATCTGGATTGTAAAATTCAGCAGCTATTTTAGAAAAACAGTTTGGCGGTTCTCCACATGGTAAACGTAGTGTTACCATATGACCTGGCAACTAAATCCAGCCCATACTCTAGGGAAGCAGATTAATCCAGGGTGTAAATATGGGGAAGGAGGAACGCTGGGGGCCTCCTTGGAGGATGGCTGCCATAGAATGGAACTGTCATCTGTCCAAATTGGGATGGAGGATACTTCAGGTTTCTACTCTGAGAGGTGCCCATCTCGTTTGAGAGGGAAAGGAAAAATTAATATATAAAAACTTGACAACTTAGAACTCTTTTGAATTACAGTAAAGGCGAACTAATGCTTATACAATAACTAAAATATATTACTATTGAGAAACTGAGACTCTGTGAACTTCAGAGAGAATAGCTGAAGGGACTTTTGCATTAGTTTGGGAATATAACCATTTCTTCTCCAAGTACCCAGATCTTAACCATTACCTTGGTTTTTGACCTCCATATTTCCATAATTCGTGAAATATATGTGTCTACATATCTACACTGGTTTTTTACTAGATACATGTTTGAACTATTAAGTGAATGTTATTTTTGTGCATACAGACTCATGTGAACTTATTGCCTATAAAGGTTTGTTATTGTTTGAGAATATATAATGTGAGCATGCCATGTATATCAATTTGGAATTTTTTTTCTGCAGAAACAACAACAAACAAGCAACAAGATAGACATCTGGAGCCTAAACAATTAGGCCTGACTGTCTCACATAGCTTAAGGGCAGAGATAGGCAGTCCTGGCCGGCTGTAAGGAAGAATGCTGATATGTTAAGTTAATGATATGTTTGTTGGCTTAGCTCATCTCCAGGTTACATCCAGTCCAGATATCTAAAGCAGAACTTTTCCCTGTTACTTTGATCTGTAGTTTCAAAACAAGTACTGTCATATGAGCTTAAAGGAACACAACTTATATGTTTTTGTACTGAATACACATTAGTTTTAATTTGATGAGGAGACGTACAAGAGGGAAAATGTTTGAGTCTAAAAATCCTTCCTGGGGTAAGTTCTTTCCTAGTCCCTCACCAAGCTGACACAGCCCCTTTGTCATGCTTTGAAATAATACACAGTTTCTGGGGATGTTATTGCTATTGCTCAGCATTGCTCACCGACTGTACTCAGCTCTCTTCTTATACTCACCAACCACTGAAGTGACATTATCATAAATTCTAACTAGAGGCAAAACTAACGTATGCTTCATATATATATTTACTTAAATATTTTTATTGATTTCAGAGAGGAAGGGAGAGGGAGAGAGAGATAGAAACATCAGTGATGAGAGAGAATCATTGATTTGCTGCCTCCTGCATGCCTCACACTGGGGTTTGAGCCCACAACCTGGCATGTGCCCTGACAGGAATGAAACCGTGACCTCCTGGTTCATAGGTTGATGCTCAACCACTAAGCCACAAAAGCTGGACCATATGTTTCATATGTTTATTTCCAAGTGTTTATAACCAAGTGCTTATACTCCACTACATGTAAAAAAATCTTTGATTTTTCTTGTGTGGTTTTAGTGTTCTATTGATTAATCCAAATATACATACCACAATACCACCTATATAGAGTGTTTACATTAGTCTTCCCATTCTACCTGTTATTTGGATGATTACTGTATTTTCTGGCGTATAAGACGACCGGGCATATAAGATGACCCCCAACTTTTGAGAAGATTTTCCTGGGTTAAAAAGTCTGGACAGAGACCATATGCGGCACAAAAAGGAGTGGACCGGAGACACTTACAGTTTCCGTCCGGCTTCATTGAAACGAATGGAGTGCAGACGTTTTTTAGCTCCCCCCATCGTATGTGGTAACCGCAGATTTTCCAGTCCGGCTCAGAAGTTTCAGCACCTGTCCTATAAGATGACACCCGGTGTATAAGATGACCCCCAACTTTTGAGAAGATCTTCCTGGGTTAAAAAATCGTCTTATATGCCAGAAAATACGGTACTATGCTCATACATACATTCTCTTCTATGTTTCTTTTCTTTTCTTTCTACTTCCTATTGACCTTGACTCCTAGGACTCTATAAACTCTATTTTCTTGGGTTTGTACCATATATGTTCAATTTTTCCCTAATCAGATTTTCCAAGTTGTAGCCTCAACAAACTGCTTCCCCTTTCACTAGCTTACCTTACTACCAATATCTGCTCTTGATCTAGCCCCAAGTTGCTCACAATGGTGGAAATAGCCTTTGTCCATTAATATGAAAATGGGTAACTATACTGTGGTATAGCAGAATACGACTCAGCAATAAAAATTAGCAAATTATTGACACAATAAAACAACATGGATGAATCTCCAAAGCATTATGCTGAGCAAAAGAAAGCTTATAAAAAAGTGCATTCTTCCTAATTCATTTATATGAAATTCTAGAACAAGTAAAACTAATCTACATTGGAAAGAAATCAGAAAAATGAAAGCTTCTAAGGGTTTGGAAGTGTGAATTAACTGGGAAGGGGCATGAGGGAGCTTTAGGGGTAATGGTAATATTCTATGTTCTGATAGAAATTTGCATTGCACAGGTGTAGGCATTTATTAAAACAGTAAATATATGCATTTGTCAAAACATTGCAAACATTAAAATGTGTAGTCATTGTATATAAATTTGACACAAAGACTATAAACAAATATTGAATTCTAGCTAATAATAAGCAAAAATATGTGGGGAAAGTGTACTAATGTCTGAAATTTTCTTTGAAATGCATCAAAAATTAGAATGGCTTGATGATGATGAAGGGATGGATAGAGTACAAAGTATAATAAAATGGAAATGGTTGAATCAAGGCAGTAGGTACATGGTATTCATCACAAAATTCTTTCAACTTTGCTGTTTAAAATTTTTCATAATAAGATTTTTTTGGGAAATGCCCTAGACTTTCTTTAACTTGCTTTGGCTGGATGTATTCTTTACTATTAATATCTCAACTAAGTGTTCAATCATTTCCTCTCAAGGAAACCTATGTCACGATCTCCCAGTGCATATAATGTCTAATTTAAACAATTTCTCAGGTTTAATGGTCCTCAATTTAGATATAACTCACTTTGAAAATCAGGTGAATGTTGATGCATTTTGACACATTTACCTTGATGTACTATGTTCATGGTGGGATATTCCCAGAATATTGCATGTGGCACCAGATTTACATATCTCATATGATCTCAAAATAAACTCAGTGTTAGCAAATTTTAAAAAAAAATTGAGAATAGTTCCTGTTATATTAGCAGAAGACCTGGTAAGTCAATAATACTGGTGTCAAAAACACCTCTCACCATAGAGCTTGCCCTCTTTTCACTTAACTAGCTTGAAATTCAATAGCTTAATAGACCAAAGGTGTGGGCTGTGAAATATATCTCAGAAAAGGCCAGGTTGGCTAGGACCATTGTAGTTTGTTCCCTATCCAACATTTTGTGTTGATGTAGTACATAATGACTGCCAAGGTCAGCAAACAGAGGAAGATCAGTCGTGGAGAAGAGAAACCAGCTGATAAGATGGTGTGAGTAAGGCAGACTTTCCCCTAAATGGAATTTATAATTTTTAATTGATTTTTTAGAGAGAGAGAAAGGAAGGTTTGTTTTGTTCATTAAATTTCACATATGAGAAAAAAGAAGAAATGAATTATAGTTTGGAATATATACTTTCTTTCTGGTAGAATTTTCTAGGTATTGCTACACTCTATCTAATATTGATTGCTATGGAGAA
This sequence comes from Murina feae, assembly GCA_004026665.1. Taxonomy (NCBI): domain Eukaryota; kingdom Metazoa; phylum Chordata; class Mammalia; order Chiroptera; family Vespertilionidae; genus Murina; species Murina feae. The sequence continues at coordinate 90,102 of PVJC01001114.1, read as the reverse complement.
ATGGGAAGCCAATCTGATTTTTCTCCCTTATAAATGTCTTGATTCCTCCCTTCCCCCACCTCCTTCCACCTTGGCTGTTCAAAGAATCTTTCCTTATATTATTTTATTATTTATTGATCAATTTTAGAAAGGAGGGAGGAAAGAGAGAAAGAGAGCGAGAGCGAGAGCGAGAGCGAGAGCGAGAGCGAGAGAGAAGGAGAGAGAAAAACAGAGAGAAACATAGATTTATTGTTCCATTTAGTTATGCATTCATTGGTTGCTTCTTTTATGTGCCTTGACCAGAGATCAAACCTGCAACCTTGGTGTATGGGGACGATGCTCATACTGAGCTACCCAGCCAGGGCTTTCTTTATTTTAAAATAATATTTTATCTTCAAAGTTTAGTAAACTTATGACCATTGTAGCTCAAGATTTTTGTGGGATGTAACATGCCATTTCATTTTGTAAATTCAAGTCTTCTTTTATTCCAGGAAAGGTTTTTTTTAATCCTCACCTGAGGATATGTTTGTTTGTTTGTTTGTTTGTTTTAATTGATTTTAGAGAGAGAGGAAGGGGGGGGGAGAGAAACATCAATGGGAAAGAGAAACATTGATCAGCTTCCTTCCCCATGATCCCTGACTGGTAATTGAACCTGAAATCCAAGTATGTGCCCTGACCAGGAATCAAACCCCCAATCTTTTGATGTAACAGACAAGGCTCCAACCAACTGAGCCACCAAGCCAGGACCAGGAGAGTGTTTTTGAAATGTATTTTTAAATGTCTGTTCTCATCCATTATTCATGTTATCTTCGTCAGGCCCTCTTATTTTGTGAATTCTTAGTTGTCTACTCCTGCTTTCGTATTTATAAGTTTATCCCTGAAAATTTTATCTTTATTTACATTTCATTTTGTACCTTTTGCTCACTTCCAACCCTTATGTTTCATGCTGTATCTCTTTACCTTTGCCCTCCCTCCAGTTTTGCATATGTCTCTACCAGGATTTTATTTTATTTTTATTTTTCATTCACTTTTTTTCTGAACTCCGTCAGCTTATGTTTCATCTTTTGCTACCTCACCCTCCCTTCTCTGAGTTGTTTCTTTGTTTCTGGAAACAGTTTCTTCATTACATGTCTTTAATATTGAAGGCAAAAGGTGTGCTCAAAATTTTCATCTGCTCTGAAGTAGCATTTTCATGGTGACTTTTCATTAGTTTTTCTGTTTGACATCTTTTTCTTATACCTTTGGCAGTTCCTTTTTCAATCCTCTTCTTTGAATGAGAAAATTCCCCCTCCTCCCCCCTCCCCCAGATTCACTCTTTATTTACAGGAGGTTTGTGTTGTGAGAATTTTTCTTTTGATCCCAGCCAATGAAGACAGAGAGCTGCTGAGCTATTCACAGGGTAGTCTCTTTCCTCCCGCGTGAACACATGACTTCATATGTTTGTAGAATTCTAGTTTAGTCTCACCTCCTCTGCTATGCCAAACCAAACCAGATCCAGGAAAATGTGTGCAACCAGCCTGTCCATGTGAATTAGATGGTTCAGGCCCACCGACTAATTGGCTTAAAACAACAGAAATATATTCTCTCACAGTTCTGGAGGCTAGAAGTTTGAAATCAAGGTATTGGTAGGGTTGGGTCCTTCTAAAGGCTCTGAGGGAGAATCTGTTCCATGCCTCCATCCTAGTCCCTGGAGGCTGCTGGCAAGCCTAGTGCTTCTTGGCTAGTGAACGCATCCCTCCAATCTCTGTCCTCATCATCACATGGCTTTCTCTTCTCTGTGTCCTGTGTCTAAATTTCTATCTTCTTATAAAGACACCAGTCATTGCCTTAGGGTTCACCCTAATCCAGTATGACCTCATCTTACCTTGATTATATCTGTTTCCAAATAAGGTCATATTTATAGATACCGGGGGTTAGACTTCAACATATCTTGTGTGCAGGACACAATTCAACCCATAATACTACATTATTCCCAGTGCTGTATAAACAGCCATTGATTTTTTTACCTCAGTACGAGCATCTTTTTTAAAAATATATATATATATTCTTATTGGTTTCAGAGAGGAAGGGAGCAGGAGAGAGAGATAGAAACATCAATAATGAGAGAGAATCATTGATTGGCTGCTGCCTGCATGCCCCACTGGGGATGGAGCCCGCAACCCAAGCATGTGCCTTGACTGGGAATTGAACTGTGATCTCCAGGTTCATAGGTTGTTGCTCAACCACTGAGCCATGCTGGCCGGACACTTTACCCATCTTATATTGGTTGAACTATTACGCTCTTTCTGAGATATATAGCCTTGGGTAACCTCACGCAGCCTTCATGCCTTTTCTCAAACCCCGCTGCTTTTGGTACCCCTTCCATTGATTTTGTGGTTAGGAGCCTCATCTGTTTTTAATATTTTTTAAAAAATATATTTTACTGATTTTTTACAGAGAAGAAGGGAGAGGGATAGAGAGTTAGAAATATCCATGAGAGAGAAACATTGATCAGCTGCCTCCTGCACACCCCGCACTGGGGATGTGCCCGCAACCAAGGTACATGCCCTTGACTAGAATCGAACCCGGGACCCCTGAGTCCACAGGCCGACGCTCTAGCCACTGAGCCAAACCAGTCAGGGCTCAATATTTTTTTGAAGATGGGATTTGTATTCCTGTCTCTTGCTTCTTTTTTGTTGTTGTTATTGTTGGATGGTTTCTGAGAGATGACAGAAATGCCAATATTATGTGACATCTCCAAACTGAAAAAGACTTTGGTGTCTCTCATTCTTTAGGGGTCACTGACAATGAATTGAATAAGAAAGGAATGTATGCCATTTTCAGTGCTTATTTCAGTAAAATAGTCTCTAGTATCCTACTCTCAGATTAACAGGCCAGTTCTACCAACACTGTCTCACAGGTGGAAACTAATAGAATTTACTTATATTGAGACTTATTTTTTTTTTAAATAAGGATTATACTCAGCTGATATGCAATTGTAATTATGTTTTTACTTTTATATAGCAATTAGTGTCATACTTCTTTAATTACATGCCAGTTAGGAAGTTAATATTTATTTTTCTCAGTATATAACAAGTCTGTGTTGTATCGTTATAACATTGTATTGTTGAAAAAAGCTTTAAGGTTTACATTATTTTTGCTCTGGTTGAATCTTTCTACACATTTAACAAAGTCTAAAACTACTCTGTCAACCTAAGGCATTCATGTCCAAGAATAACCATCATTTTTTATATATAGAATAATGAAAATATTCTTAGCCCTCAAATATTCCTGGAATCTGCTGCTTTATTGAGACTTATTCTTGTAATACTTTCTACTACAGTCTGCTAAATACTTGATTTCGTTAAATGCTAATAACAGACACGACTCTTCAAGTCTCTCCACAATTGTCAATTTTGAATTATTATCACTTCAGCTTCAATGTGATTCTTTTGAATGGCGAAGTCAGCAGTTACATGCCGCTAAGTAATAGATGCACTCAGCAAACAGAGCTGCTTGGAATTACAGAATACATGAAGCAGCTTGTTTTAACCACTTCTTTGTTCAGGACTATGAGAGGTAAAATATAGTTCCGGAGGTGACTTTTGCCAAGTTTGGCATTTGCGGGAAATATGTGTACACATTTTGAATAACCACATTCCTGAGCTACTGTTAACCTAATTATGTGAACACCAATGTAGCATAGTGTTTATGAATGTAGACTTGGAGCCCAACTTCCTGGGCTCAGATCTTGGCTCTAGGAACTATCTGAGCTTGGGCAAGTTGCTTACCCTCTGTGCCTCAGTTTCTTCATCTAAATTATGACAATTGGTGTTGAATTAAACAGGTTAGTGAGTGTAAGCCTCTCTGAACTAGTCCTGGCCCACCTTAACCACATGAGTGTTAGCAATCATGGTAAGTATTAACTATTTTCTTTATTTACTCACTGGACCTGCAGTCAAACCAGCAGAATAGCAACTACTGACTTGCTACACTGAGAATTGCTAGCCGAGTGATTAAAAAGTGTTCAAAACCATTGTTGGAAGAAGTCGCTGACTGGAGAAGTTGTGTGTAAAGGAGAGAATATCGAGCTCAAACCCTCTTCTCAACATCTGACAGACATGAAGTTGCATTCAAGAGATAAAACACCTCAAGTCTCCAAGAACAGTGTCTAGCACATGTTAATGACACTGTTTCAAAGTTGGAAGGTTAAATCCCTTCATTCCAACTGTGGAAAAGGAAGGGTAAGGTACTGAACACCAAGGCAGGGATCGTTTCTAATAAGAAGAAATCAACTGGTAACTCTGCAAGCAAATAAAAATTGCTGGCCCAAGAAATAAGCATCTGGGGAAAAATGAATGAGATTAAGTAATAAGATTAAGTTACTATATCTGGTCTAGTCAGTGAATATTTTAACTCTTGTGAGTAAAACTTTCCCCTTCTTTTTCAGGAAGGACTTATAAATGTTAAACAATTTAAAGTTCTGGGCCAGCTGTTTGTTTTCCATTTTCTGTCTGTGTAGGAAAGGCTGGGGTATGGCAGCCTCTATATATCATCTGTATATCCCCAACCTCTCTCACAGACCTTCAGTCACTATTCCTCATGAGCTACTTCAGCTTTCTTATGGGAAGACAAAGACCTGTAAAGCTATGTTGGTGCAAGTAACAGGAGGACTGGATAAGATGGGGATAAGATGGAAAATAAGAGCCCGTTTAATAGGTCTGGAGGTGCTATGAAAAGAACAAAGGCCTGCCCTAGCTGGTTTGGCTCAGTGAATAGAGTGTCAGCCTGCAGACGGAAGGGTCCCAGGTTTGATTCCAGTCAAGGGCACCTGCCCAGGTTGTGGGTCCAATCCCCAATGTGGGGACGTGCAGGAGGCAGCTGATTGATAATTCTTTTTCATTATTGATGTTTCTATCTCTCTCTCTCCCTTTCCTTCCTCTCTGAAATCAATAATATATATATGCTAGGGGCCCGGTGCACAAAAATTTGTGTACTCGGGAGGGGAGGGTCCCTCAGCTTGGCCTGTGCCCTCTCACAGTCTGGGACCCCTCTGGGGATGTCCACCTGCTGGTGTGCCTGGCCAGACTGGGTGAGGAGCTAATGGCTGTTTGCAGGCTAGCCAAGCCCCCCAGTAGGGACCCTCACCCCATGGGGGTGTGGCCAGCCTGGGTGAGGGGCTAAGGGCTGTTTGCAGGCTGCCCACAGCTCCCATTGACCCAACATCCCAGTGAGGCTGGCTGGCATCAGGTTTCTGGGGTTTATTTATCTTCTATATTTGAAACTTTGTTGCCTTGAGCTGAGGCCTAGGCAGGCAATGAAGCCTCCTGTTTGCTTCAGCTCCATGGCTTCTATAATTGAAACATTGTTGCCTTGAGCAGAGGCCCAGCCAGCTTAGGCAGGCAGTTTCCTCCATTGCTGGTGCAACAGAAGCCTCCTGTTTGCTCTAGCTCCATGGCTGCTGGCCGCCATCTTGGCTGGGTTAATTTGCATACAGCCACTCTGATTGGCTGGTGGGCATGGCTTGGCTGGTGGGCATGGCTTGGCTGATGGGTGTGGCTTAGGTATCTTGAAGTAATGGTTAATTTGCATATTACTCTTTTATTATATTAGATACATATTTAACAAAAGAGAAGATCAAAGGCCTTGGAGTTACAGACTGAGTTTGTAATCCAGGCTCCAGGGCTAACCAGCTGGGAGATTTTAGGTAACTTACTTAACTCTTTGAACCATATTTTCCCTATCTGGGAAATGGAGTTACTATTATCCTTTTGAGGCTGTTGTAAGGATTAAAGATAATGCTAGATACAAAGTACCGTATTTTCCAGTGTATAAGATGACTGGGCGTATAAGACAACCCCCAACTTTTGAGAAGATTTTCCTGGGTTAAAAAGTCCAGATGGAGACCGTATTCGGCACAAAAAGGAGCTGACCAGAGACACTTTCGGTCTCTGTCCAGCTCCATTGACGACCCCCAACTTTTGAGAAGATTGTCCTGGGTTAAAAAGTCGTCTTATATGTCGGGAAATACGGTAGGCCCTCAACTAACAGTATTTTTTCTTACTATTAACTGAAGATAGAAGCATCTGACCTGATTCTTTTTAAGCCAGCTTGGTATTTCCTGTCTCCAGTAGTGAGGTGAAAACTAGAAATAAGTATATATACATATGCTATTCAAGGCTCTATGCATTAGAGAATAATGAAGGATCTACATTTTTAGAAAATCTTCTGTTACATCAAATGTTCAGAATAGTATGGCCTTTTGCTTACAATGAAACAAGTGAGTTTTCTGTTAGCTAAAAAGATTTAGACTCTGAGGGCGGAAACTGTCTTCTTCAGGATTCCCGGAAACAGCTGCTCTGGTGTGGCATGCACAGGAAGTGCTGAAAGATGCTTATTTGACTAAAGTGCACGTTATACATATTTATACAGACATACATTCTTATTTCTTGTTTCTGTACCTTTGAGAATGAGTCTTAAAATAAAAAAATGTAACCAAGCAAAGCTTTTGCTAGGATTGTTGAGGTTAGGATTAAACATTGATTCATTCTTTGTTACTGTCAACAACTCCTGGTGCTGCACAAAACCAGCAAGCCTGAGTAGGCAAAAATATTCGAAGGAAGTAAGCAACAAGGCAGTTCTATTACTGCCTGGACTTCAAGTGATTTTTTCTGCCTATTTTCATTTTCTTTAGTAAACTTAATTACTTTTATACTTTTAAACTCTGATCTTTTCCCTCTAATCATGGACCCATAAGCCTATATGTGTCTCCCTTTCCACCTCAATACACACACTCTCTTTCACAGATTCATTCTTGACTAGGCTGAAGCTGAACTAAAACATTAAATATAGGACTGAAGGACTGGATGAAAGGGTCCTCATGTCATTGTTCTCTTGGGATCTAAGTACTGATGTGTCAGAAGAAGGTCTAAAGAGATTTGGTTCTTGCATATACAAGCTGACCTTACAACCCACCATTTTGTCCATAATCCTGAATTTTGATATTTGTTATGGATCCCAGGAAATATGTGAAAATATCATACAACAGATTTTAATTTTAAAAACCAAAGTTATATGAGCATGTAATATAGTTTTTTAAAATATATTTTTTTATTGATTTTAGAGAGAAAGAAAGGGTGAAGGAGAGAGAGATAGAAACACTGATGAAAGAGAAACATCAACATTGATTGGCTGCCTCCTGCACATCCACCTGCCGGGGATCGAGCCTGCAACCCGGGCATGTGCCCTGACCAGGAATCGAACCGGTGACCTCCTGGTGCACGGTTTGACACTCAACCACTGAGCAACACTGGCTGGGCATGTAATATACATGATTTTTATACTGGTTTTCTATTGCTGCATAACAAATTAACCTAAAATTCAATGGCATAAAACAGTGACAATTTATTATCTCATAGTCTGTGAACTAAGAATTTGGGACAAGTTTAGCTGGGTGGTTCTGGGGTCTTTTAGGATCTTTCATGAGTTCCAGCCAAGACACTGGCAATTTGAAGCTACAGATATCTGAAGGCTTGACTGGGGCTAGAGGGTCTGCTTTCAAAGTGGCTCATTCTCATGGTTGGCAAGCTGGTGCTGGATGTTGGCAGATCTTAGTTTCTTACCACTTGGGCTTCTCCATAGGGCTGCTTATGTGTCTCCCTGGCATGACAACTGGCATCCCTCAGATCATCTGCGTCATGAGAGAGAAGGAAGCTGCAGTGTCATTGTTTTTTGAAAATATATTTTTATTGATTTCAGAGAGGAAGAGGGAGAGAGAGAGAGAGAGAGATAGAAATGTCAATAATGAGAGAGAATCATTGATAGGCTGCCTTCTGCACATCCCCTACTGGGGATCGAACCCGCCACTCAGGCATCCTCCCTTGACAGGAATTGAACCCAGGATCCTTCAGTCCACAGGCCAATGCTCTATGCACTGAGCAAACTGGCTAGGGCTCTGCTTATTGATTTTTAGAGAGAGGTGGACGGAGGGAGAGGGTGGAGAGAGAGAGAGAGAGAAACATTAATGTAGAAGAGAACATTGAGTGGTTGCCTTCCACATGCACTCCAACAGGGGGATTGAACCTGAAACCTAGGTATGTGAACTGACTGGAGTTGAACTCGAAACCTTCTGGTGCAGGGCAGAAGCAAAAGTATCTTTTATGACAGTCTCTGTTAGGGTCGCTGAAGGAGGCATGTTCAAGGCCGGAAAGGGGAATTTATGAATTTATTACATCACCTGGATACCGGATGGGTTGAGCCCCCATATGGCAGCAGCTCCCAGGGATGGGGAGTCAGAGGTTTTAAAGGACTCTAGGCGGACTTTTTCTGTGGGGAACTCTCTGGGCCATCGGATCCTGGACTAGTCCGGAGGAGAAAGATAATGGTCTTAGCCAAGGGAATGTGGTCTAAGTGAAAGGAAATGTTGGTTGTGACATGGTCTAAAGGGCAGTTCCCAGGACAGGGATTATTGATTCAATCATTTGATCAAACCTAACAGTCTCAGAAAGTCACGTTCCATCATTTTCACAGTATCCTATTGTTTATACAAGTCAGGCCTATTTATTGTGGGAAGGGAGTGTATAGCAGTGTGAATACCACCAGGCAAACATCATCTGAGTCATCATGGAGGCTGACTACCAGAATTATACAAAATTTGATACCAAAAAAAATCATTTTTTTTTCACAGTATACAGTATAGATGGGAATAGGGATGTGTGTGGGGAGATTACGTTCTCTCCTGAGATAATCATTTTCAACTTTCAGTTGATTCTTTTGCTATGGTTACTTTGAATATAAATTTTCTCCCTTTCACCTTTTTTTCCCCCAAAACCATTCATCTTCTATTATTTTTAAAATCCTCACCTGAGGATATGCTTCCTTGATTTTAGAGAGAGGGGAAGGGAGAAAGAAAGAGGGAGAGAGAGAGAGAGAAAGAGAGAGAGAGAGAGAGAGAGAGAGAGAGAGAGAGAGAGAGAGAGAGAGAAATATCCATTGGTTGCCTTCAGTATACGCCCTGACTTGGGGTCAAACCACATAACCCAGGTTTGTGCCCTGACCTTTTGGTGCACAGGACGATGCTCCAACCAACTGAGCCATCTGGCCAGGGTCCTTTTTTCTGCTTTTTCTCACCACTTGTCCCTCTCAGTGTCCTGTTTCTAAAATGTTCTTCCCACTCTTTTTATTTACATCCTCATCTGTTTGGATCTGTGGGAAAATAACAGCATGGGGTGCTGATGAAGAAACTGGCCATTTAAGTTTCAGGGAATGACTTCTCTGGAGCTATATTTAAAACAAAACATCTACAAATTGAACAGTGTTTAAAATAAGGATGTACTGCCCTAACCAGTTTGGCTCAGTGGAGAGAGCGTCGGCCTGTGGACTGAAGGGTCCCAGGTTTGATTCCGGTCAAGGGCATGTACTTGGTTGCGGGCACATCCCCAGTGGGAGGTGTGCAGGAGGCAGCTGATCGATGTTTCTCTCTCATGGATGTTTCTAACTCTCTATCCCTCTCCCTTCCTCTCTGTAAAAAATCAGTAAAATATATTTAAAATAAATTAAAATAAGGATGTACTGCCTGCTGCTGCATGTCTTAGTTGGTTGGAGCATTGTCCCATGCACCAAATAGTCACTTCCAGTCAGGGAACATACCCAGGTTTCAGGCTCGATCCCTGGTTGGGGAGTGAGACAACCCTTAGATGTTTCTCTCTCTCCCTCTCCCTTCCTCTTTTTCTTTCTTTTTTTAAAAAAATATATTTTATTAATTTTTTACAGAGAGGAAGGGAGAGGGATAGAGAGTCAGAAACATCAATCAGCTGCCTCCTGCACACCTCCTACTGGGGATGTGCCCCAACCAAGGTACATGCCCTTGACCAGAATTGAACCCGGGACCTTTCAGTCCGCAGGCCGACGCTCTGTCCACCGAGCCAAACCAGTCAGGACAGAGAGCACATTCTTAATCCCAATGTAAGCTCTTTAGTAGATTCACGTTTGCCAACTCTTCAGGGCTATGTGCTGCCCCCAGTGCCCTGGAAGGCCCACTTCACGTCATGCTTCTGTCCTTCAGTGTCTGAGACGCACAATGAGGAGCCCTGGGAAGGGTGGACTGGGCACATTTAGAGTTCCTGTGTCTTCCTTGAACTGTTTCTCAAGCTCTTTCTAACTCTACCAGTCATCTATAGATGTTTTCTGGGCTCAGCCTCTACCTCACAGGCACATCTAAGTTTTTATTCCTTTAGAATTGCTGTGAACCAGGAAGGAAAATACCAAGTGCGGAGGAAAAGGGGTTCTACTGCGAGTAGCATCACAATAAGCAATCTGATCACAAATTCCTAAACGAGCAGGTCGTGGTGGCTAGTCGCGCCCCGGGCATAATATAATTCCTTTAGTAATTAAGCAAGCCCTGTCCGTTGTTTCTGTGCATCTTGGTTAACGCGCCTTTGAAATACCTCTTTTCAGATCCCTCCTTCTGAAGTGAAAGTGTGATCACCCTCAAGAGAGCACATACTCTAACTATTTTGTAATCTGACCCCACCTTGCTTTCTCCTACTTTCACATAATCTTCCTTACATCCCCTCCGAAATTCCAAATGCATAAAAGAAGCTGCATTTCTCGGAAGCCTTTTTCTGTCTGTTGAGATCTTGCTTCCAGGTGTATCTATCCTCTGTCTGACGCAAATAATTTTTATAAAAATTCTCTACAGGTTTGGCCGCGCTTATGTCGACACAAGCGTATTTCATTTAAGTCTAAAAATGGATAGAATACTATTACGGAAATGAATAATTTAATGCTGCTCAGGCAGTATTTATTACATGAATGCAGCCACCGGGACCACCTGGGATCCAGCTGCGAGTCTGAGGGAGCCCAGTGCTGGGTGACCACAATAGAAGAGCTGTGAGTTAACCCAGGTAAAACGCTGACCTGCTAGACCTAAATTGCTTGTGCAGAGCAACTCCAAAGGAAGCGCCATTGGGACATTCCAAGAAGGCAAATGCCTGTGACTGGTGGTGGTAGGCGTGGGGGGTGGTAAGAGGGCCTTTGGGTTAGGTCAGTTCAGCGACTTCAGCTTGTCAGCTGTGTGACCTCGAGTAGTTTATTTACACCTCTTTTAAATATGGGAGATAAAAGTACCTGGCACATAAGGTTGTCTTAAGGATTAATGAAAAATGTGTGTAGGATTTTTCTTGCCTGACATACAAGTGTTCAAATATTAGCATTTATTTAAAAGCATATACACCTGTTGGATCTTTACTGCAGTTCATCTTGGGAGCCCATTTTTATCAGGCAGGCCACTTTAAAATGAGAATCCTCTTCTTTTGGCAATTAAAACCTCTTGGCTAAAGAACAGTGTTTCAGGAAGAACGGGTCTTATGGAACAGCTCTCAGGATCTGACTACGGGATGGAACATATCCAAGTATGTAAACACTGAAGACTGTAAGGCTTTGGAAGGTATGGGTTAAATAGGCAGTGTCTCTGTACAAGTTAGATTTTGACCTGAGTTTAAAGGGCTAGAGGGGAGGCTATGGAGAATTTTAGGCAAAGACCATAAAAGGTAAGACGATAATCATCTGAATAAGTTATGCAGCAGCTACGGAGGGGATGAGATTGGATATTTATGGAGTAGGGAAGCTTTCAGAGAAAGAACTATATCCTATGCAGCTTATGTAAAAATGGGATTTGATTAGCTTGTGGAAGTGAAATCAGGCTGCAGGAAGGGCTGGATCCAGAGCCCAAATGCTGTGGAATGGGAAGGCTTCTGTCTCAGCCTGGTACTTAGATTCTCTCTAAGTGGTGAGCAAACTCAGTGACCAGGGAGAAAGTCTTTTCTGAGAAACCAAATTTCAAAGAGGTCTTGGGCCTGACCTGGATCATAGGCCCAACTTTCTCCAGTCCCTGTGGCCTTGGAGGACACGGGGTGTGCTGGCGAAGGGTCAGCTGACTGAACCGCATGGATGGCTTCACCATCACCAAGGGGAGTTTTGCTTCCAGCAGGCAGGGCAAAACATGCTGAGTGGGCAAGAGGAACACAGCTGCAGCAGGTGTCCCTCTGCCTGACCTCCCACACCATCTGCCAATACCCCTTGGGCAGACGTAACTTCTGTTTCAGCTCAACACGAACCCCCTGAGCTAACAGAACCCCCTGCGGTGATTGTATGATCACATGAGCTCCTGGAAAACCCATCTTACAGCAGATCGTTGTTAAGAGGACAAAAGTAGACAGTTCTTTTGTTCCAAGAGATTTGTAGCTATGACACAACCCAGTGAGTACAACATCGGCAGAGCCAAGAGAGGAGTGAGGGTATTACTCCAGCAGTATTAAAGGCAGCCACTGGGACCACCTGGGATCGGCTGCAGGCTGGAGCCCAGTGCTGGGCAGGTCACAGTAGAAGAGCTGTGAGTTAACTCTGGGAAAATGCTGACCCGCTAGTACTGAGTTACATGGGCATCTCCATTGCCAGTGTCCTTCCCATGTACCATATGTGGTCTTCAGTTCAGTGGGGTGTACTCTTTATTCCTAGTAGAAAAATCCCACGAACATTTTCAGGGAATTGTTTATTTACAGTAAGAATTAGCACTGCACTTGGTATGCTTGCTTCAAAGACTTCTGGGTGAGGAGGCACGTGGGGCTGGGGCCTGGACCGGTGGAGAGAATGAGCACAGATTACTAGAATGCTGTAGAAATCCTTTTCTGCTTCAGAAAAATGGCTAATTAAATTTGGGGTTGGCTACTGGCAAGGTGCCAATTATGGAAACGAGCATCTGTTGATCACACTTTGCTTCAGATGCTTGGCTCTTGCAAGAGCGAGTTGGGAAGAAAGCAGGGAACTGCTGCTAGCACCACGTCAAGCGGGCAGGGCAGGAGGGGTGATTCATCATATTTACTTGCAGGCTTTCGTCTCGTAGCAAGATTAATTCAGTAGAACTCAACTTCCAGAGAAAAATGGATCATTTACTGTTTGAGATTCAGGTTGAGGCACAGCAGGTGGATTTTCCAAATTGCCTCATTTGATATTTCCTAGAAATGTAAGCTAGCATTATTCCATTTATTTTTTTATTTTTTGGCGACTGGAAAGTTATATTTGAGCATTCTACAAGTCAGCTGGCAGGACTTGGAATTTCCAACACTTAACTATCTCTTTTGAGCTTGAGCTTGATTCTGTCAAGTGATTTTTAACCATGAGGCGATCTTTTTTTAGATCTGGAAATCGACTCAGAAAATTGAAGGCATTTGCCAAAGGTCACACATTAGAGCTGGGAACTGACAGCTATTGTTTAAATCCAGCTCTCTTACACCTTGGAGTCACTTGTAATAAGTGACTTAAATTTGCCATGCGTGTAACTTGGTTTAGCACATGGAATAAGTGGAGATTTTTGACTTCCCTCTTCTGGCTTTTCTCCTGGCACTTCTGGAACTTGCTCACTGAGGTCTGCTCTTACCATAAGTGAGCACGGAAGCCTGCAAGTCACATGTGCTCTTCTCCTAAAAGCAAACTTTCCTGCTGTGTTGGGCAGATTCCACAGGCACATCCACTTTGCCAACAGTAATACTATATTCCAGGCAATGATGTCCTTTGATCTTTTCAATTGGAAATGGTAAGCCTAAGCAAATTAAATTCAAGCAAATACCATCCGTTAATGACTCCTTAATTGTTAGACATGTCTGATCTTCACCAGTTGTCTCTAAGACACCACTTTAATTCACTACTTTAATATATTTAAACTCCTTTAGGGTTTCTCTAGTCAATCATCTTTAAGGTTATTCTTTGGTATTTTTACTTGTTTATTTTTATGGGGGTCACAGATTTCCCTCATATACCTCTGTACCTTTGGGGTTATTTAATATAAATGTAGTCTTTTCTTGTTTATAGAATTTTTGATATTTGAAGATACCGGTTTGGTTGATAAAATGTAGGCATTTTTTGGAGATGTGGGTTTGAGAAGACATGAGCCAGTGGGTGACTTTGGATTTAGATTTGTTTATTTATGTGCCTCTACTCTACCCAGGTGGGAATGGCCAATATATACACTTAGAAATGGTTTGGGGTTCAGAAGAGAATTCAGGGCTAAAGATAGATCTTTGGAATTATCAGTTTATAAGTAATATGTGAAACCATGAGAATAGATGTAAATATCCAAGGGAGAAATCAAAAGTTGAATAAAGGCTAGCATTAAGGGCAATCAGGTGAAGTATGAATGACTGGTGAAGAGAGAGGGCAGTACATTCAAAGAGACTGGCAAGTAAGAAGGTGAGAAATAGAACTGAGAGGTTTTTTTAGGATGAAGAATATTGACCATGTTTCTTGGGGAGAAAAGGCAAAGAGGAATTTGTTGCAAGAGAGAAATTAAAGACAGGAGAGAACTGGGCCTGTTGATGGCTTGGGGTTTCAGGGAGGTAAGGATAGTCTCAGGAGCTCCATGGTGAGTCTTGGAAGGAAGGAGATGACTAAAAATATAAGATAGGAAGTAGAAAGGAGAGAAGTTGTGGGCATTATCAGCTCTGATGCCCTTTCCCTTCTGAATGAAGCAGGAGGCTGAGCACAGAGGGAGCATTTTATAAGTTAAAATATATGATGCACCTAGGTTTTGTGGAACTCATAGACTATGTTTCCATTTTGGAATATAAGTCATTTTTCACTTCCTTCTGAACAGCATGATCAAGAGCCAACAACTTAAAAAAAAAAAAAAAAGCCGTGGAAGAATGGAGGTGTCCACCACGGCTTGTAAAACTCACGCTGGGAATGTCTGTCCAGCTGAAGGCTTGTCTTCAAATGTGTAACCTGATCTAACGTAGCAAATCTATGCAGCTGTGATAGATGTGAAGATTGATGGCTGAGTAATATATGCCTTAACCAACCTGATAAATTGGCTCAGTCTTTGAGAATGTTGTATCTTCTTTGGAGATAGAGTAAAAGCTCCTTGGGGTAGGGAGGTCCCCTGAGAACTGCTAGTGTTCCTGAAGTAATAATGGGCTAAAAAGCCTTTTATTATGGGATGAGTGTCACCGCTAAGAAATGAGAAGAAAGAAATGTGAGTCATACAAAGTCCTCATGTCATGACCTTCAGGCCTTGTCAGTCATATTTGGGAAAATGTGAGGAATTTCAACACGACATAGTTTATTTATACTTTATGTAATACTTACACAGGTTACAATGTCAGCTTCACTTCTGGTGAAAAATGAGGCAAATATAAAGTTTCACCTTCCTCTTTTGTTTTAGCCTTTTCGCTGCCACAAGAGGCAGAAACTCCTTCTGTCGCAGTGTGATCAGCAGCGAGAGAGGGGACAAGGGGAGGAGACACAGGCTTCTGCCGCTCAGCGGAGGCCTTAGATTTTTAAAATTTGCTCTGCTTCCCTTGGGACTTCTCCGCCCCAGGTTTCCCACTGCAGAGCCCAGTGTGAAGTGAGCTCAGAGCAGGCTTCTCCACATCCACAGATTCAGCAGAAGCCTGCCTGTTCTTGTCCAGGCTTCACGCCGCACCTCAGGGTTAGGTGCAAAGTCGCTTTCAAAACCTCAGGTCTGGCCGGCCAGAACCTGTTTGTTCTTGGACAGTGGCCAACTTTGGGGTGCTGTGACTCACAAGGTCTTGCTAATTGGCACACTCAGTGACATACTGGTTGGGGATTGTGGACATCCTGGGGGGACTTTGCCCTTCCTTTGACCAAACTAACAACACAAGACCCTTCAATATGGAGCAAGCTAAGTGAAAAAGTGCAGGAAAATTAGAACCAGAAGCATCGGAAAGATTTTGCCTTTATGTAAATTCCCCCAACCTTTTCTTTGAAAAAGAAAATTAGCTAATAAGCATTTATTAAGCGTTGGTCATTTATGGCTTATAAAACTTCTTGGAAGCACTCACTGTTGCACAGCTGTAGGTTCAAATGAGCCCTTAGACCTCATCGAGCATCTCCTTTTCCGGAGCCTGTGTACACCCTGTCATGTCCTGGGTCCTGATGAACCTCCAGAAGAAAGGAGCTTCTTTTGTCAGACACAGATCCTGAGGCGTTTCCATCCAGTGCTGCCACATGTAAGAGAGGACTGCTGCCCTGCCTCAGGGGGCACACGGGCTCTGTCTGCTCACTGTCCATTGCGAAAAGCTGGAGAAGCCGCAAGGAGCAGGCACAGATGTGGGAGTGCCATGCCCCCTCTCATTGTCCTGATCCCTGGGACATACTCCTGTGCTCATGAATGGATTTGGAGACAGCCTTTGAGTATCTTTTTTTCCCTTTTTTTAAAAAACAACTGTTCTTTGTTTTCTACTGAATCTTCAAACACAGCTTGTATCTTATTTACTGTTGTATATATCAAGGGCAGTGTTTTCCCACTTCTGAAGAGCTTTAAAAAACAGGCCGCATTCCTATTTTTCTGAGAATTTGGTTCTGCCTATAAATAAGGAGACAAACATGGCCCTTAAGTCTATGGTCCTTAAGTTTATCTTCCCTCTTAACCTTACCAGGAAGTCAACAGGACCCAAGTGCATTCAGGGTGGAGGTAAGAGGTGACAAATGAAGTGAAGAGGTTGCTGTGGACTTAGACGCCTGGCAGGAGTTTCAGCCCCTGAGCTCGGGGCATTGCTGCAGTAATCTAAAGTCAACAGAAGAAGCAATCCAGGGCCAGCGAGCAGGGCAAAGGACACAGCAGGGATCAGGGTCATGGTTTACAAATCCATGTGGGAGTGAAATTATGAGCCTGCATAAAGCTTTCACAGGGCTCGATTACAGGAAATAAGGTGAATACATTTCCAAGGTAGTTAAATTTAAAGCTGGGGTTTTCAGAATTTTAACACCTTGTTGTTTTCCCTACGTGTTGGGGGACATGGTGGGCACTTCTCTAGCTTGTTTGTGTTCCGTTCAGCTTCCCCCTTTCATCTGGAGGGAATTCCCCCTGCATGTAGTATGGGAGGCGCAGTGTTCCACATGAGATAAAGGATGATTCCCTTCCCCCTATCCCAGACGTCCATGGTCTGATGCAGGACCCAGGCTCGGTCCCTGTTTTCTGGGTCTTTGAATAACAAGGGAGTGAAACACAGATTCAAGAATATTTCAGAAGTCACTTGTGTTGCCAGTGTCTTCTTGTGGGCAGCACTGGGGTAGACTATCCTGTGACAGGACCTTGCCTTTGACCCTTACTGCCCATTCTCGCTTGGTTTCCAGCCCATTTCCTGAGCTTTGTTCGCTAGACTTCCCATCCACCCTGTGAATTATTCAAAATCCTTCCAATGCATTCCCGTTTAGATAAAATTAGCCAGGGCTGGCTTCTGTTGCTTGTGACCAAGAATTAGACGGGGCCCCCTGATGTTCCTGTCCTCAAACCTAAAGAAGTGTTTCCAGGCCTGCCGGTTGGTCTCTATATAGAATGGCCTGGAAACAAGCATTGAGAGCAGCTGTAGCTGCAGATTTTAAGACAAATCGAGAGTCAAGGTTTTCTGGTGCGTTCCCAGAATGGACACAACCAAAAACATATAGAGAAATTTAATTAAGTATGGGCTCTAATTGTCAACATTTGCAGGTGTGAATCCCAAGCCACAGACCTAAGTGATAAGCGATAATGAGTTTTTTATGTATTTAAATCAACTTAATTTCAACATCATCTTTTCCTACATAGCAAGAAGGAAATATATTCCCAAGCATACCTGACTGGCCCCAAAGCTCCTTCACTTCATTTGGAAGCTCAGGGTCTCATAGTGCCGAGACATGGGGGAGGCCCTCTGGTCGCCAGTCATTGGATTGTATGGTGACTGCTGAGACACCCATGCTCCTGGCCAGTGCAGTCCCTTCAAACCTGTTGACCCTGTTCCTCTATGGGATCTTTGGCAAGGCTGCTGCCTAGTGCCTTATCTCCCTAGGTGTACGACAAAGATAAACTTTTGAAGATTTGGTCACCTCTTTAGGGTACTATTAGGGAGATGTCTCTTGTCCCTAAAGCTGAAGAATCCAGAGAACTCTGTCCCTCTTTCCTCTCTCCAGGAATCTTTCAGTGTGATGAACATTGCACTTTCTTCATGTTTCCCTTACAACCCCTCCCCTGCTACACCAATGGATTAATGTCCTCTACTTCTGAAAACAAAAGTCCAGAAGGCCAGTGTGGCTTAGTTGAGCATCATCCCATGCACCAGGAAGTCTCCAGTTAGGGACACATGCCCTGGTTGCCGGCTTGATCCCCAGTGGGGTATGTGTGTGAGGCAGCCAATCAATATTTCTCTCTCTCTCTCTTTCTTTCTCTTTCTCTCCTCTCTTTTCCTCACTCTAAAATCAGTAAAAACATGTTTGTTTGTTTGTTTGTTTGTTTTTTAAAAAGTCAAGAAAGAAAATATCTTGCCAGTAAACTGTGTTTTCTGCTCTGCCATAGACCTCCTTTGAGACAAGGAAGCACAGAACTTATTTTTTTTGCTTAAAAGGGAGAAGGAAGAAGGGTCACTACATGGGGAATAAAAACAAATTAATAGATTTTAAAGTTTTGCCAGTAAAATTTAAAATTAATGAGGGGAAAAGTAAAATAGAAGTGCTGAAAGGCCATGGGCTGCCAAATAGAAGGCTTCATTGTATTAGATGTCACTGTCTTCTGTGATTCCTTAAAGTTTCATAAGACATGCAATTTATTTAGGTATGAATTATGTCACTCCCTCCTTTCACACCCTAACTTTTTAGAGTGAGGAATGAGGAGTGTATCTTGTCTGCATTCTGTAAACCAAGTCAGCGTTTCTCTCTCTAATTAATAGGAGACTTCTACTACAGCGAGAAACAAATATTTGCGTTACAAACGAAATAGCGTACAACCCACAATCAAGCTTCTTACTAAAACCAGTTTCTTCTTTGAATAGAATCCATTAACTATAGACTTTCCAATCTTGGGTAGCAAGGTGGCTTCAGTGCAGTATCTCTGACAGCTTGTGAGCTTAATAATTCACTGATGCATTTAAAATAACCATTTGCTAAAATTTTTTTATTCATTATAGATGCTGATTCCAAGAAACAAAAAATCCACATTTTGGGAATTCATAGGTCTAGTTTATTCCACACATATGAAGCCTGGTCCTGGTAAAACTAATGAATCACTAAAAGAGGGAGGTCAGGTCTTCATAAAACCATAACCACTACTGACTTCAGAACTGGATTCAAATGGGCTTCACCCATAGTAGAATTTATGTTCCATTAACAAGGCAGGATGTAGGTTAGGTGTAGGATTGGTCAATCCAGGGGCTCAGCAACATCATAGAAAACCCAGACTCTGTCCTAATTCCGCTCTGCCACCCTGTATGTGTTGGCTTTTCCCCTATGGTCCCAAGACAGCTGAAGCACTTCTAAGCATCAGGATTTCCAGATCTTCTTGCTTCTCTCTCTTTTTAAGAAAATATGCCTTATTGATATTTTTTTAGAGAGAGAGGAAGGGAAATGCATAGAGAGACAGAAGCATCATCAATTGGCCGCCACCTGCATGTCCCCCACCGAGGAGCAGTCCACAACCCAGACATACGCTCCTATCACAACCATGTGACATATACTAAACTTACACTTTGGTTCTGTCTCTCTTCCAAGAGCTAAATCACATTTCTAATGACTGATGGGTATTTCCAATTGGTGTATTGCCAGTAATTCCAACTTAGTACACTTAAAGCCATCATACCCTCCTTCATCATCTCCAATTCTATTCCTAATACAGGGTGTCCCAAAAAGTATACACACTGTAACCGCTGCTAGCTCAATTTTAAAAATGAAATGTATTTTAATAAATACTGCATTTATAATTATTCAAAGTGTATATATACATTGGGGGGGTACCCTATATTTATTTATTCAAGGCCAACCAATTCAAATCCCATCTTCCCTATAGAAGTGTCTGTTATGGGACTTGACCTATTATAGACCAGACTGTAGACTGGTGAGCAGGCAGCCTACCCCCCATAGACTCAGGTGATGATGTGTCAGATAGTGACAATCATCTCAGCTAAAACTGATCTGTCATGTCTGATCTTCTAAAACTTTCATTGTCTATATGATCAAGATACAGCAATAAGGAGGGCTTTGAAGATAATTTGTATGGGCTGGGCGCTATTGTAAGTGCTTAACACACAATAACTCATTTAATCTTCACAACCCTGTGACATAGAACTATTTCTCCTACCTTCATTTTTTACAGAAAAGGAAACAAAGACAGAGAGAGGTGATTACAAAGCTGATGAGTTTGCTTCCATGAAAATAAAATAAAATTATAACGAATTCTGTTTGGGGTAAAAATGAAGTATTTAAACCAGTAAAACATACACTGAACCATGTATATGGGGATGCACATTTTCCCTTCGGTGTTGGACTGCAATATGACTTGGCCCAGCATTATTGGAACCTGCCTTTATTTAAACTTTTGCTATTTTGTGCATCATACACCTTTTACATTAATTTGATTTTTTAAAACATCACGTTAAAATATGCATCTTGATTACTGGGTTGTTTTTGGCACCCTCTTAAATTTTGTGCTGCTCTAATCCTGGCTTGAGTGGTAGAGTTGGGATTCAAACCAAAGCAATCTGGCTCTAAGTCTCCTGACTGTTACACTACTCATGTCCTAGAACTCTGATTTTTGTATCTATAACTACATATCACTGTTCTTTCCAATTAAACTAAAATCCTTGAGGGTATAGACCATTTATTATACGGCCTCCTCGTATTTCCGAAGCATGTAGCGTGGTGTTTGTTTGGCACACAAGGGTGCTTGATAAAGGTTGGCTAAAAGGGGATCAAAAGAGACTTAAAAAAGAAAGACTACCATCACCACCAGCTACTGTTGCCACAATTTGTAGTTTTGCTTTCTTTACTGCAATTTCTTTCGTATATTGCATTTTAATATTAAAAAAAATTCACTGAATAGTATAAAAAGATGATGACTCTGTCCAGTGTGGCTCAGTTGATTGCGCGTCATCCCATGCACTGAAAGGTCGAGGGTTCGATTCCCAGTCTGGGCACATACTCAGGTTGCAGGTTCAAACTCCAGTCCGGAGTGCATGCGGGAGGCAACCAATCAGTATTTCTCTCTTACGTGGATGTTTCTCAAATCGATAAAAATGTATTTTTAAAAAGTATGATGAATGAACACATTAATGAAAACATTATGAAAATAAAATGCTTTCTTCAAACCAGTGTTTTCTTTTCAGTGCAAATTTTTGTATTTTTCGGAAATATACGGCTTTTGGGAAGAAATCCTAGAAGTTTCAGTTTTGTGAGTGAACAGATCAATGTCGCAAAGAGAAGATAGGATGTTCATTGATATCACTGTCAGTGCTTTAGCTACAAAATGATGGTTTCTGAAGGCACACCAGTTCTGTGGTTTATGCTTCCCTGCAAACCTGAGCTCCTCCCACCCCTGCTGTGCAATCCTCTTCACCTGTGGTGCCCCTCTCAGCGTGGTGATACCACTCCTAGCTGCTTGCAACTTCTCCGGCAACACTTCTGGAGATGCCAGGAAGGGATGAGTATTTTCCCTCCCGCCAATGGACGATTAGAAATGTGGCTTTTTTTGGAGATGGGATCAGTGATGAATAAGACAATTTCTTCAGAGTGCATTGCATCAAACCCTCTGAGAGCTCTCCTCAGGGTAGGAGTCTTGAAGACAAAAATAAAGGAAATGGCTAGCACCTGGGAAGGTTCATAGCAGATGACTTCTGGGCCCCTTTTGCTGAGCATTGTCGTGTCTAACAGTTCTACACCCTTCTTGCAGGTCCACTCCTGGACTGTAGTGAAAAAGATGCAAGTTACTTTGATGTGTTTTTCTGTATGTGAAAATCCTCCGAGCAGGATTGAGCTTCTGCTGAATTTTATTTTGGAGTATTGTATTCCTTCTGATTTATGGATCCATGTTACAAAGAGCCTTCAAAGAAGAGAGCCAGGCACACTATCACCAGCTTGAAACTTGGGGTCATCCCGATACTTCCTTATGCTCCCGGGTTCTTCCAGGAATAAAACACTGTGCTCAGACGTATTTGGAAATCTTATTGTTATTTTATGTAGCATGAAGCATTGTGTAATTACCCAAACTTCACAGCTACCACACTGTCTAAGGTCTGTCTCACTGTGAAGAGACCAGGTGTTAATTGAATAGAGTTGTTAATTTGCTGTAAGGACAGTTTCGCTGAAAAGTATCTTTCCCATTCGATTTGTGCACGGAAAACGCTGCTTCATCCCTGGTGCAAATACAACTTCATGAATGTTGGGGAAAGAAGAAACACTCTTGCTGAACACAGTATTTTTTTTTAATTGATTTTAGAGAGAAAGAGAGAAACATGAATTTGCTGTTCACTTATTTATGCACTCATTAGTTGATTCTTGTATGTGTTCCGACTGGGGATTGAACCCTCAACCTTGACATATAGGTACGATGCACTAAGCAGCTGAGCTACCTGGCCAGGGCGAACATAGTCTTTTTTTAATGTAGTTGTTAGCTCTTCTAGGGCATCCCTCTTCATCACCTAGACCACCATGGACTATAATGGGGTGGCAAAATTTTTCAAGTTTAATGAATACTCAAATCCATTGTAACTTCAATTTTAATAATCTGAGCAGAGAAAAGAGTTTAGTTAGAGAAATTTGAGTTAGAGAAGTCTGGTGACAGTCTCCAAATATATGAAGAAGAATAGCACACAGACTCAGTACAAATGAGAAAAAAGGTTGCACAGAGTGGACAGCGGCGGGGCGCAGTGCCGAAGTCCTAGCGCTGCATGTTACCTCTGAGTTCTGAGGGGAGGCAGGAACATTTTGAAAATAAATGAGGCAGCCAGAACTTCATCTGGGGTGAGCCAGGCTCAAACCAGGGCACAGTAGAAGTCAACAAAGCTCCTACCACTCTTTCTGTAACAAGGCCAGTTCTATGTACAATGGCAGGGTGCTTAAATTTAGAGACATGAGGGTTTGATGTCTAGTCTTAGATTTCGATGAAACAAGGTTTTAAGAAAGTAACAAGTGGGGAGGTCTGAAAGGATGTGATTTAAGGAACACGAATCGTGGGGCAGGTGCTGACCACGGGGCTGGAGACATGGCTGGACATAATGCTGTCCTCATGGAGCTGGGACCTGCCCAGGACTGTGTAGCTTACATGCCAGCCCGCTACACCTCCAGGGTTGCCTGGTGTCAGATAAATTGCAAGCATTCTTTCAGAACCACACACTGAAATGGATGGGAATTACAAGTAGAAAGATCTGCAGTGATAGGCCTCCCTTTCCTTTCCTACTTCCGTGGTATTGCCTGCACTTCCAATAACCTCTGTACCACCCCCCTTCCATGCAGTGTTTCTTCAACACCTGCCTCGACTTTTCTCCTGCTGAGCTCTGCTCTACCACACATTTGCCTCCCAAGAGAGCTAATTATAAGCCTCTATTTTAGTACCTACTTACAATGAAAGCTTGTGTCATATACCTATGTACAAATTTTGATGGATATGATTCCAGAATAGTGTTGAAGCAATGCTCTTGGAGATTTTTGCCATCCAGGTGATGGTTCAGGGAAGTTGAAATAGGTCTGGTCGGGTCAGTGCTGGCCAAGTGGATGCCTAGTACGTGTTTATTGACAAAACCCAACACGATAATGGTGGAATGACCTAGTGCAAGTTTATTCGGAACATTTTCTGTTTATATAAAGAGACAGAGGAACCTCTGTGTTCATCAAGGTCACAGCTTAGGCTGCCTCACCCTGGTAGGTAAGTGCACACCTTTGCAAGCCCACCAGCCCTTCTCTACCTTGAGAAATAATGTTTTGGATCTAACAGTAACTGAAAATATTTGAGCATTGGGTCTCAAGCTTTGGATTTTTAATCACAGCCTTTCCTGTTAATGCTATAATCTCTTCTAATGCTATCATCTCTTTTGGTCTCTGAGCCAGTTCTAAATGGCTGAGGTGCTATTATCATTGCCTCGCCTCCATTTCATAGGTGTGAGCTGCAAGGGGAGGGGGAGGAGGGTTTGAAATAGGAACAGTGTGTTTGTTGATTTACCTACATCTTGGATTTTGAAAATGAAACTCAGATCTTCCAAATTGCCTTTTATTATCTATTCAAAGTGGAGAACTCTGTAGAAATGCCCCTCCCCTTAATACAAGACGAACAAAAACTCTGTGTTCAGAGCTTCCATGCACTTTTGTGTTTAAAGATGGAAATGTCTGTGGGACTAAAGATTTCCAAACCCCATTGCAGGCCCCTCATTTCTGTGTGGCTGAAAACCCTCCTCGGAATTCCCTGCACCTTGAGACAGGGTTCGGCATTTCATCAAACTGACAGCAGGGGAATGTTTTAGCTGCCTGACTTGTTCTTACTATTTTATCCAGGTTTCACTCCGTGTTTCTGCACCCTGCTGGGTGTGGGCGGTGTGACTCACCAGGTGAGAGGAAACTGTTCTGCGCCTACATCCAGGGTGTTGCAGGATGATTGAGGAACTGCTCATTCAGGCTTGGCCACGTTTGTTCTTCCTTGGGTATGAGATTGGCTAGTTGCTCCCAAGGAAAACCAGTCCGTTGAGAATTCAAATGTTCCATTAATTCCTCTTTCTACACAAGTGGCCAAACGAGATTTTTACAGGAAACATAGCCTAGTGCCTGGAGAAAGATGGGGGTGAGGAGAAGAGAGATGAGTTTAAAAGGCAACGGAACCTGTAGGAAATTGCTTTTCTGTCTAATTGCAAGGTTTACGACACGTTTTCATTGCCTGTGGTCTGTGTGCATCAGTAGACTAAGAAAGGGTTTTAGTGAGAACAACCTCACATTAATCTGTGACACGAAGCTTCCTCTTTCCTGTTGCAGCACCATCCGCATGGCCCCGGATCTCAGGGGGACCGGATCCCGTGCCATCTGACTCCTCTGAGTTGCATTTTGTACATAACACCTCCTCCCTGCACTCTCAGACTAAGGACTTGTGCAGAACTCTGGTGGCTACAGACCTGCTACAACTGTGGGAAGAAACTAGTTAGATAGACATTGCTATAGCCAGGTGAACCTACACAACAGGCATTCTAGGGAAGTAACCTCACAGGCTGTCCTGATCATACATTCCTAACTGGGCAGGTCATGGTCGGTAGTCAGATCCCCCGGCATACACCTTCTTTAGTAAAAGGTTTATCGTTTTTTAAAAAATATTTTTTTATTGAATTCAGAGAGGATGGGAGAGGGAGAGAGAGATGGAAACATCAACGATGAAAGAGAATCATGGATCAGCTGCCTCCTTCACGCCCCACACTGGAGATCAAGTCCACAACCCGGGCATGTGCCCTGACAGGGAATTGAACCTCCTGATTCATAGATCAACGCTCAATCATTGAGCCAGGCTGGCTGGACTAAAAGGTTTGTCTTTGCTTTAAGCAGGCCCTGCCCGTTGTTTCTGTGCATCTAGACCCACAACTTGGAATTGCCTTTTTTTTTCAGAGTGATCACCCTTAAAAGAGCACATAATCTTAATTATCCTGGAATCCAATCCCCACCTTGCTTTCTCCCATCTTCATGCAATCATCCTCACATCTCCTCCTTGATTGCAAATGCATAAAAGGAGCTACAAACTGCCATTCTTAGAGGCACTTTTCTCAGTCTATTGAGATCTTGTTTCTAGAAATGTCCTCTGTTTGGCTCAAATAAATTTTTTGTGAAAATTCTTTATAGGTTTGGACATACCTACCTCAACTCTCCTGCCACTCCCTCACTCTCAGAGGCTTGCTCAGCCTTGAATCCTTTGGTTTCCCTCCTGAAGGCATTTCCAGAGCTGGGTAGCTTGGTTGCATTACTCTCTTTTTAAAAAACTTAATGTTACTAGTTTATTAAGTTATACCCAAGGGCATTCAAGTCAGGTATTTTGGGTAGTTGGTCCCAAACCCAACTATATGTTAGAACAGCACTAAGAGGAGAGAAAGAAGTTGGCTTAGAAATATACATTCCAGGACTCAATGATTTTACTGATGCATTCCACCAAAAACTTAAAGGAGAATTAACACCAATCCTTCTCCTCAAAGTCTTCCCAAAAATTGAAGAGAAAGGAACACTTCCTAACTCATTCTATGAGAATAGTACTTTCTGGATACTCTGAAAAAGACTCTACTAGAAAACTACAAACCAAGGTCTGTTTGAATATAGATTCAAAAATCCTGAAAAAAATACTAGCAAATTGAATTCAGAACTATATTAAAAGGATTATATATCATGACCAAATCCAACTTATTCCTAGCTTGTAAGGATGGCTCAACATGAGAAAACCAAACACCACATTAATAGAATGAAAGGGGAATGAACCACATGTTCACCTCAATTGCTGCAGAAAAAGCATTTGACAAAATTAAACACTCACTAAACTAGGGATAAAAGAAAACTTCACATGATGACGGCAATACATGAAGAACTCACAGCTAACATCATCCTCAATGATGAAAGACTGAAAGCTTTTCTCCTAAGATCAGGAGTAAAACAAGGATACCCAATTTTATTCAATATACTAGTAGCCCGTTGCAGGAAGATTCCTGCAAGAATAGGGCTTCCTGAGCCAGAGCGAAGCAGAGAAGGGAGCGAAGTCCGCCTCAGCTCCCTCCCGTCTCTGCCGCCTCAGCTCCCTCCCATCTCTGTCACCTTGGCTCCCTCCCACCCCCAGCTTCTCTCTCCCTTCTTCACCATCTCTGCTGCCTCAGCTCTGTTCCCTTCTCCATTGCTTGGCTCCCTTCTGCAGCACTTGGCTTCCTTCTATGCTGTCTTTAGTCTTTGCTCTTCTGTGCATGCAAATTAACTGCCATTTAATTTGCATACAGCAGTTCTGATTGGCTGGTGGGCATGGCTTAGGTGTCTTGGAGTGATGGTTAATTTGCATATTACTCTTTTATTAGAGTAGATTGTTGAGAGTTCTAGCCAGCATGATTAAGCATCAGAAAGAAATAAAAGGCACCCAAATTAGAAAGGAAGGAATAAAATTATCTCTGTTCACAGTTGACATAACCTATATATAGGAAATCCTAAGGATTTCACAAACATGCATGCACACACACATGCACACCAGCTAGAGTTAAACAAATTCAGTAGTTGCAGGGTACATTTCTATACACTAGCAAAGAAAAATCTGAAATGGAAATTAAAAAAATAATTCCACTTACCATGATATTAAAAGGAATAAGTGCGTAATAAATTTTTAACCAAGGAGGCTAAAGACTTGTACACTGAAAACTACAAAACACTGCTGACAGAAATTAAAGAAAATGTAAATTACTGGAACAATATACTGTGTTCAGGTATTGAAAGACCTAATATTGTTAAGATAAAATACTCCCCAAATTGCTCTGCATCTTCAATGCAATCTCTATCAAAATCTCAGCAGCACTATTTTTCAGAATAGAAAAACCCATTCTAAAATTCATATGGAGTCTTGAAGGGGCCTGAATAGTCAAAAACAATCTTGCAAAAGAAGAAGAAAGTTAAAGTTTTCACACTCCCTGAGTTTAAAACTTACTACAAAGCTGCAGTAATCAAAGCGTCATGGTAGTGGCATACAGACAGAGAGACAGACCAATGGGCTGGAATAGAGAGCCTGGAAGAAAACCCTTGCATCTATGTCCAAGCGTTTTTTGACAAAGGTGTCAAGACCATTCAATGGGGAAAAGACAATCTTTCCAACAAATAGTGCTGGGAAAATGGAATATCCATATTCAAAAGAATGAAATTGGACACTTACCTTATACCACATACAAAAATCAACTCAAAATGGAAAAAAGACCTAAACTTAAGGGCTAAACTATAGAATTAGAAAAACATAGGAAAATCATTGCATGGCATTGGATTTGATATTGACTTTTTTTGATGTGACATCAAAAGCACAGCCCCCCCCAAATATATATATATATATATATATATATATATATATATATATATATATATACACATATACAGGCAAATTGGGCTTCAACAAAATAAAAACTTTAATGCATCAAAGGTCACTATCGAGAGAGGAAAGACAATCCATAAAATGTGGAAAAAAAAAATTTGCTAATCATCTATGTGTTAAGGGATTGATATCCACAATATATATTAAAAATTGCTCTAACTCAACACCAGAAAATCCCAAACAACCTAGTTTTAAAATAGGCAGATAACGAATGAGGTCTTATGGCTCTTCCAGCTCAGCTCAACTACTGAAAAAATGCAGCTGCATGAGTGACCCGAGCCAACAGAATTATCACCCATTCTACCTTCGGAATTGTGAGAAGTAATAAATTGCTGTTGTTTGTTTGGGAAGCGGGGGAATGGGCAAAGAACTAAGTATTTCTCTAAAGCAGGTTTCCATAGGGCCAATGAGCACATGAAAAGATGCTCAACATTGTTAGTCATTAGGGAAATCAACACGACAATGAGGTATTGCTTCACACCCCTTTGGATGGCTATTACCAAAACAAACAAACAAACAAACAAATAAAATAACTAAGAAAAACAAACGAAACCTCCAGAAAATAACAAGTGTTGGCAAAGGTGTGGAGAAATCGGAACTCTTGAGCATTGCTGGTGGGAATATAAAACGGTGCAGCTGTTGGGGAACACAGGTTAGTGGTTCCTCACAAAGTTAGACACGGAGTGACCATATAATCCAGCAATTTCTCCCAAAGGAATAGAAAACAGAGACCCACGTCCTATACCTTGGCTCTGGGAGGGACTAAAAACCCAGAGCCCTCACAGGCTGAGAATCCGGCTTCTTATCATTGCCTTTGTCATCTCTGCTGCCGCCACAGCTGCTGACAAGGAACCTGATCTTAAGCTTTAGTGGAGAACTCTTCCTGTGAGAAGGAGAAGACAGCTCTCACTTAGGGTTTGCCTTTGGGGCCTGAGCCACGTGCATAAGGCGCCCCCTCTCCCCCTAGAACCAGAGGTTGCTCTGCATAAATCCACCCTTGTTTGAAATCTATCAGGTCTTATTAAGTCCAACACAACATCACGTAGCACTTATGAGAAGAGAAGGACTTATGGTGTTAGAATTACCTAAACGGTGGGGCTTGAGTTCTGACGCTGAAGGTGGAAAATGAACAGTGAACTGCAGTACCACTCCACTAGCTGAGACTGTTCACCAGCTCTACCTCTCTGACTCCAGAGCTTGCCGCCTGGTACCCAAGTGAAATGATGGGTCCCCACAGAGTGCTGTTGGCATCAGACAGTGGAACAAGAATTTCCTCCCTATGCGAGCCCCAGACACCCCCTAAGGTCCTCACACTGTAAGAAGCAGAAGAGGAAGGTCTAATACTCAAATAAAGGCAGGACATGTGCCACAGACACAGGACAGACAGCAGTTGCATTTGACTTTGGACCATTGGCAGCAGTCCCCAAATTAAATTCAGATAAAAAGGCAAAGATCAAGTAGTGGCATACCCACTGCACATCTGATATGAGAACGGGGAGACTTTCCTTCCATACGTTAGTGTGTTGCATAGCCCTGGGAATACGAGGAAGCTGTTCAGTCTGTTACTCATGCATCTGCAGCTGAAGAGAACTATGGTGACAATGTTTGTGCTGCTCTCTGCTTACCCGATGTCCCCAATGCCTTAGTGAGCGCTACTGAGTCAGGAAGCTGTGTCCCTGTGTGGTGCTGGAAGGAGAAGATGACCAAACATCAGAAAGGTCCTGGGATTGCAGGGCCGACCTCATGCCTTCTCTGAGTGTGTGGAGCTGGAGCTTCCCTGAGACTGGCATTTGCAGAGGATGATCCCTTTGATTCTGACTTTTCTTGTCTGATCAGTCTCCACAGAGATCCCAAGGGTCCCTCAAGCTGTCACAGGACTCAGGAAGCTGATGAACAGAGTGTTGAGCTAATTGGACTTAGAAATCTCCTACATTTCTTGGACCAGATAAAGATAAGCATAGTTTGTGGGAAGTTACACCCGACTAGAAATGCTTTGGGGAACACACCGTTTGTATGAAGCCAACGCCATGCAGACAGTCAGCTCTGATTCGAGGATTCCGGGGCCCATGACCATCTGCACCACCAGTGCCTACAAATACCTCCCGAGGCCTTTACTAAGCACAGTCCACCCAGCATCTCCTCCCCTGCTTTGTACTCAAGATGTTGCCGTGGTAGAGCCTCTTCTCTGGATTCTGGCTGAACCCTCGGCTTCCTTTGAAAAGCGTTTTAGAAGCACTTTGTAAGATAGTGCTGCAAAGCCAGCATTTTTGAAATCATCTGATAAGGAATGTCTTCATCTCATCAGCAGAGCCACCCAGGTGTTCAGGGAACAGTACATTCTTAGACAGGACCTGGCAAAGGAGGAGGTCCAGCTGAGGGTCAAATTATTATGTGACCAAAAAAAGAAACAACGAGAAGATCTCAGTTATTGTCCAGAAGAGAAGAAAGTGTATGGGCTATGGCCGAGCGCTTTGCTGGCAAATATGAGGAAGTCAAGGAAAAACAAGAAGATAGGAACAGGATGAATAAAGTACATCACGGTTTTCATTCTCAGCTCCCAGTTCTCTCTGCTAGCGAGAGAGACGTGAAGAACGAATTACAGCTGATGCTTGATCAATTTTGACATTTGGGCAATGCCATCAAAAAGGTTATTATGAAAAAAGATTATCAGCAGCAAAAGATGGAAAAGGTACCCAGTCCTCAAAAACCCACCATTACTCTCAAGTGCCCACCAGCGGTGGTGCGTTCACTCCATCCTAAAAGTGAAGGGTGAGCACATAGGAGAAATGCTGACTCAAATTAATGATGTCTGAAATCGTGTACATTTCTGACACCACCAACAGCAAGTCACACCTGAAGTTAACACAAGCGAAGGTTTAAATTCATATTGTAAAACAAACAGCACTTTCTAATTTATAGAGGCATTTGGATTTAAAAAAAATTGAAAACAGGGACTGAATTAGAAACTTATGCACCAATTTTCATAGTGGCATTATTCACAATAGCCCCAAATGTAGAAATAACCCAACTGTCCACCAAAATGTGGTAACTACATATAATGGAATATTATTTAGCTATAAAAAGGAATAAGATTCTAATACATGCTATGACATAGATAATCCTTGAAACATCATGCTAAGTGAAATAAACCAAACACAAAAGGACACATATTTTATGAAAGTAAAATAGAGGTTACCAGGAGTTTGGGGGAGGAGGAGATGGGAAGTTATTATTTAACAGGTACAGACTTTCTGTTTCAGATAAGGATAGTGGTGATGATGACATGAAACGGTGAATATACTTAATGGCATAGAATTGCACACTTAAAAATGGTTAGTTAAAACAGTAAGTTCTATATGATGTACATTTCACCCCAGTAAAAAATACTTTTTAAAAATATACACATACTCTAGTCTTGCTCAAAGACCCCTGGACCTGCATATACTGACTGTACCTGTGCAGCTGTGCCTACGCAGGTTTTAAAACCATGAATTCTTCCCTCTTCTTGACTGCCCTTTGCTTAGGAATAGCTTCAGCTGCTCCCAAACTTGATGGAAGTTTAGATGCACGAAGAAACCAGTGGAAGACAACACACAGGAAACTATATGGCTTGAATGAAGGAAGATGGAGAAGAACAATATGGCAGAAGAATATGAAAACGATTGAGCTGTACAACCAGGAACACAACCTAGGGAAACAGAGCTTCACCATGGCAACGGATGCCTTTGGTGACATGACCAGCGAAGAATTCAGGCAGGTGGTGAATGGCCTTCAAAATCAGAAGCACACGAAAAGAAAAGTGTTCCGGGAACCTCTCCGCTGAAATTCCCCCAGCTGTGGATTGGAGAGTGGAAGGCCGTGCAACTCTGTGAAGGACCAGGGTCACTGTAGTTCTTATTGGGCTGTTCCAGAAAACTGGCAAACCTATTGCACTGAGTGAGCAGATCCTCGTAGCCTGCTCTCAGTGTCAGGCAATGAGGGCTGCAATGGTGGCCTAATGGATAACGCCTGCCAGGAGGTTAAGTCCAACGGGGCGGGCTGGACTCAGGAATCCTATCCATATCAAGCGAAGGTTGGACCCTGCAAATAACAAGCCCGAGGATTCTGTAGCCAATGACGCCAGCTTCGTGGACATCCGTGTGCAGGAGAGGTCCCTTGCGAAGGCAGTGGCAACTGTGGAGCCCATCTCTGTTGCAGACGCATGACAGCTTCCGGTGCTGCGAAGAAGGCATTGGTGTTGATCCAGACTGCAGCAGTGAGGAGCTAGGTCACGGCATTCTGGTGGTTGACTGGCTCTGAAGGAGCAGAATCAAATAGCAGTAAACACCGGATTGTCAGGCATAGCTGGAGTACAGCTCGGGGCACGAATGGCCACGTAAAGATGGCCAAAGGCCAGAACCAGCCGGTGGAAAGTCAGCTACCCAGCTGTGTGAGAGGATGAGGATAAAGAAAGACTTGACTGGGAGCAGGATACCCAGAGGAAGAATTTTATCTTAAAATTGACCACATTTTACTGCAGCAGATCTTGACGATCCAAGTTGCGACTTGAATTCTGTGACATTTTTCACTGGTAAAATGTTATCACTTCCTTAATTACCGCTGGAAACAGTTTTGTATGGTTGATTTGCCTAATAACCAAAATTTTATGTCTTATAAGTATATGCTAGTATAAAGTTTTACCTTTAAAAAAAACTTAATTCCATATGCAAAAAAAGCAAAAACATTTACCCCAGTTTTGATGAGGCTCATGGATTGATACAGTAAATACGGGTTGGGAACCTGGAATATGTATTTTTTAAAATATATTTTTATTGATTTCAGAGAAGAAGGGAGAGGGAAAGGGAGAGAGAGGTAGAAACATCAATGATGAGAGAGAATCAGTGATCTGCTGCCTCCTGCATGCCCCCTACTAGGGATCAAGACTGCAACCCGGGCATGTGCTCTTGACTGGAATCAAACCCAGGACCCTTCAGTCTGAAGGCTGATGCTCTATCCACTAAGCCAAACCAGCTGGGGCTGGAATATCTATTTTTTTAATGCCTTCCTGTCTTTCTCAAGCATAGCTAGGTTTGAAAACTTATGGTTTAATCTCTGCCAGGTCTTTCCAAGGGAACTGGTGCGAGCCTGTGAGGAAACATTCACCAATCTATGTGAAATATGTGTGTATTGTTCGTAGACGTGATTGTATAAAATCTAAAGTACTGCTTTAAAAATTAGAGATTGCCATGACCACACTGTTTCGGTGTGAAGACGCCCAGTCATGGAAGTGATGAAGACGATAGTTCAGGTTGCTTTTTAAATGTCTGTACTTGGCAAAATAGAAATGAGCCATCCTAAATTTTTGGAATATTCATGATTCGTTAAATTCCGAAGTCTGGGAAACTTTGCTCCAGAAACCAACCATGTGGAAATAGTAACGACAGAGACACTTCTCCTGCTATTTACTTTACTTGCACACTAAGAAGTGGAAAGGACCCCACACATCTTTCTCTAGTTCAGAGGACCCTTGAGCAAGAAATGGCACATGTGAAATTGACAGCATGAGGATGCTATTATCCTCTGCCTGTTGCAGCCTTCATCCTCAGCAGGCAGGAAGTGCAGGCCTGGAGGAGACAGGTGGAGGTGGGGCTGGGAGAGGAAAGAATAGTATAACTTCCTGGAGAACAAATTGTTATCCTGTCTCAGAGGGTGCCTTGAAGGCACTCCTTACCTTGCCACTGAGTTGAGTTTGGGATCTGAGGTGGGGCGGGGGCTGAAGTACAGCCATTCCTGGGGGATGCCAGTGTGCATTCCAGAGGAGGGCCGGGGACGAAAGGGAGGGGGTGCCAGTGTGTGGGAGCCCCGCCAGCCCCGCCCTTGAGGAGGATGAGTTAATTGTGGAAAAGCGCTTCCACAGCACAAAGATCTGGAGATGCTGCCAGTGCCTCTCTCAGGCCTGCGTGGGAGCTGCGGTTCTGAGGCTGAGGCTCTGCTAGGAGGCTGTGCAACCAGAAAGGCTCCTTCCTCTTCTGGGGCAGTCCTTTCAAAGACAGTCTCAGAATGCCTATGCAGTGCAATCCATTTTGAGAGAGAAGCTATGTTTATTTTATAAGATATTTGGTAAATGAGCTACACCAGATTTTAGTTGTGTTTTAAATTTTTTTGTGAGTTTTTAAAGATTACACTCAGTCATCTAATCTAATAAAAGAGTAATATGCAAATTGACCCTCACTCCATTACACCTAAGCCATGCGCACCAGCCAATCAGAGAAGCTGTGTGCAAATTAACCCAGCCAAGATGGCAGCCAGCAGCCACAGAGCTAGAGCAAACAGGAGGCTTCCATTGTACCAGCAATGGAGGAAACTGCCTGCCTAGGCCGTTTGGGCCTCTGCTCAAGGCAACAATATTTCAATTATAGAAGCCACAGAACTGAAGCAAACAGGAGGCTTTGTTGCCTGCCTAGGCCTCCACTCAAGGCAACAAAGTTTCAATTATAGAAGATAATAAACCCCAGAAATCTTCTTCCAGCCAGGCCTGCTGAGACCTTGGGTCAATGGGAGCTGTGGACAGCCTGCAAACAGCCCTCAGCCCCTCACCCAGGCTGGCCACACCCCCATGGGGTGAGGATCCACACTGGGGGGCTTGGCCATCCTGCAAACAGCCATCAGCCCCTTACCCAGGCTGGCCAGGCACACCAGCAGGTGGACATCCCCCAGGGGGTCCCAAACTGTACAGGCTGGGCTGAGGCCCCCCACCCCCTGCCCCCGAGAGCGCACAAATTTTTGTGCACCGGGCCCCTAGTCTAATCTGATAAAAGAGTAATATGCAAATTAACCATCACTCCAAGACACCTAAGCCATGTCCACCAGCCAAACCACACCCACCCGCCATCAGAGCAATTATATGCAAATTAATCCAGCCAAGATGGCGGTTAATTTGTATACACAGGTGCAGAGCAAAGACTGAAGACAGCCTAGAAGGAAGCCAAGTGTTGCAGAAGAGAGCAAAGCAGCCCAGAAGGGAGGGAGTAAGGCAGCAGAGACGGGAGGAAGTGAGGCAGCAGAGAAGGGAGGGAGCTGAGGTAGCAGAGATGTGAGGAAGTGAAGCAGCAGAGAAGGGAGCAAAGCCTGCCTCAGTGGGCTTGGCTCCCTTCTCTGCTTCACTCCAGCTCAGGAAGCCCTATTCTTGCAGGAATCTTCCTGCAATGTGCTTCTAGTTTATACATAAACAAGATTATGCAATATGTTCTATTCTGTGACCTTTCTCTCTCTGTCTCTGTCTCTCTCTCTCTCTCCTTTAACAGTGTTCCCTGGAGCTCTTTCTATGTAAGTACATATAGGCTTCCCTTATTTTCTTTTTTGAATTGATTTTTTTGAGAGGGAGGGAGAAAGAGAGAGAGAGAGAGAGAGAGAGAGAGAGAGAGAGAGAGAGAGATCTGTTGCATCTGTTGCCTCCAGAACCCGCCCCGACCAGGGATGGAACCCACAACCTGGGTATGTGCTCAGACTGGGAATCAAACTCACTGCCTTCT
Organism: Murina feae; assembly: GCA_004026665.1. NCBI lineage: Eukaryota > Metazoa > Chordata > Mammalia > Chiroptera > Vespertilionidae > Murina > Murina feae. Next base: position 54,762 of record PVJC01001114.1, on the reverse strand, counting down.
GGTATCCAGGATGATGCTCCAACCAACTGAGCCACATTGGACAGGGTCTCCCTGATTTTCCTTAACAGCCACATTCCTTCCAATAGCTATAGAGGGCGCATAGGCTGTGTACACTCTTGTACACAAATGTGTGCCTATATGTGCTCGTGTTTCTGAAGGTTGTATTCCTAGAAATGGAATTTCTGGACCAAAGGACATATACATTTCAATTTTTGGTAAAAAAATACCAAGGCTCTCTCCTAAAATTCTGTTCTTTTTTAAAAAACGTATATATTTTATTGATTTTTTACAGAGAGGAAGGGAGAGAGATAGTTAGAAACATCGATGAAAGAACCAATATGGTGGCATGAGGTATATACCTAAATGCACAGCCTCCACACCTACATTATAGAAATACAACTATACAGATAAACGGCCATCCTCCAGAACCAAGGGAGGGGAAGCTTTACATCTAGAAGGCAAGAGGAGTGCTTTGAGACTGAATAGAAGCTCCCGGTACCCAAACTGAAAGGTACAGATGCGCAAAACAGAGACGGCGGCGCGGCACGCGGCAGTGTGGGTGAAAGGGTGGCAGCGGCGATCGGGTCCACAGCTTGGAAGATTATAAACTCCCGGGTTGCACTGAATGCAACGCAGGCTGTAGGGCAACGGGGCAGCAGAAGACCAGTGGTGTTCTAGCACTGCTATTCGCAGCGATCACTGACCCGGAGATTTGGGGACTGAGAATCGTGTGCAGACCCCAGGGCTTGGAGACGCCAAACCCGGTAGAAACTGCGGCATCAGCAGAGGGGACGCCATTGTGAGTCACTCCACCCTTGGTGATTCTGAGACCCCGTCCCACCCCACCTACAACCCCGCCCAAGCTGTGCGCCTGCCTGCCTGCAGCATAACCTAAGGGTCTGCAACTGGAACAGAACTCCAATAGATCCAAACTCCAAACAACGAGGAGAAAGGCTTGCAGGTCATTTCCCCCCAGTGATACCTCCCAGTGATAACTACAACAAGACTGTGCACCCAGCCTTCAAAGGTATACAACAAGAGTGTCCACCCCAGGTGATTGGGGAGGCTGAATCACTGGGCCCTATATAGGACACCTAGCACAGAAAGCCAAAATGTGGAGACTAAGAAACAGATCACAAAAGACAGAAATGGAGGAATGCAAACGACTGGATATAGTGTTCAAAACCACAGTTATTAGGTTTTTCAAGAAGTTTCTAGAGACTGCTGATAAATTTAGTGAGAACCTCGAGCATATGAAAAAGAACCAGCTAGAAATTAAGCATACACTGACTGAAATAAAGGATAATATACAGAGATCCAACAGCAGATGAGAGGATCGCAAGAATCAAGTCAAAGATATGAAATATGAAAAAACAAAACCCACCCAGCCAAAAAAGCCAAAACAAACAAACAAACAAACAAACAAACGAAAAATCAAAAAGTATGAAGATAGTGTAAGGAGTCTCTGGGACAACTTCAAGCGTACCAACATCAGAATTATAGGGGTACCAGAAGAAGAGAAAGAGCAAGATATTGAAAACCTATTTGAAGAAATAATGACAGAAAACTTCCCCCAGTGAAAGAAATAGACTTCCAAGTCCAGGAAGCGCAGAGAACTCCAAACAAAAGGAACCTAAGAAGGACCACACCAAGATATATCATAATTAAAATGCCAAGAGCAAAAGACAAGGAGAGAATCTTAAAAGCTGCAAGAGAAAAGCAGTTAGTTACCTACAAGGGGGAACCCATATGAGTATCAGCTGATTTCTCAACAGAAACTCTGCAGGCCAGAAGGGAGTGGCAAGAAATATTCAAAGTGATGAACAGCAAGAATCTACAACCAAAATTACTTTACTCAGCAAGGCTATCATTCAGAATTGAAGGTCAGATAAAGAGCTTCACAGACAAAAAAAAGCTAAAGGAGTTCATCACCACCCAACCAGTATTATATGAAATGCTGAAAGGTATCCTTTGAGAAGAGGATGAAGAAAAAGTAGAGATAAAAATTATGAACAACAAATACATATCTATCAACAAGTGAACCTAAAAATCAAGTGAATAAAAAATCGGATGAACAGAATAAACTGGTGAATAGAATAGAATCAGAGGCATAGAAAGGGAGTGGACTGACAATTTTCGGGGGTAAAGGGTGTTGGGGGTGTGGGAAGAGACTGGACAATGATCGTACACCTATGGATGAGGACAGTGGAGGGGTGGGGACAGAGGGTGGGGTGGGAAATGGGAGGAGGGGAGCTATGGAGGGAAAAAAGAGGAACAACTGTAATAATCTGAACAATAAAGATAAATTAAAAAAAAAAGAAACATCGATGAGAAAGAAACATCAATCAGCTACGTCCTGCACATCCCCCAGTGGGGATGTGCCCACAACCAAGATACATGCCCCTGACCGGAATCGAACCTGGGACCACCTGGGACCCTTCAGTCCACAGGCCAATGCTCCATCCACTGAGCCAAACTGGTTAGACCTAAAATTGTGTTCTAATTTTTTTAAAATAAGTTTTTATTGATTATTATTTTTTTTTAAGAAAGAGAAATGGATAGAGAGATAGAAACATGGATGATGATCAGCTGCCTCCTGCACATCCCCCTACAGGGGATAGAGCCCGCAATCCGGGCGTGTGCCCTGACTTGGATTCGAACCGGTGGTCTCTTGGTTCCTGGGTCAATGCTCAACCGCTGAGTTATATCAGCCAGGCGATTCTGTTCTAATTTAGATAGCCACCATCATACTCATCAACCCTGGACATGGCATCAGGTTGTTTAATTGCCACGTCATTACAGAAAAAGCTGTGTCATTTTAAATTTCGTCTCTCTGATCTAGCAGTGAGGCTGCACACCTTTCCATATGCCTACCCACCATTTGGAGTTAAGGTATACAAGTTGTAAGTGTACTGCCTAATGACTTACTACAAGGTGGATTCTACTTTAATCACCACCCAGGTCAAGAAGTAGATTATCAGACCTTCTCTTACCTCCCCCACAGTAATCTCTATCCTGCCATCTAACCCCTATAGATTAGTTATGTTTGTTTTTTAACTTCATATCAATGGAATCACACACATGCACTCCTTTGCATCTGGTTTCCTTCATTCAACATTATGTTTATGAGTCATCCTTGCTCTTGCCTTTAGCGATAATATATTCATTTACATTGCTTATTGTATTTCATTATTCGAATATACCACAATTTATCCATTGATGAACTTTTGGGTAGTTTCCAATTTAAAGCTATTAGCAAATAATGTAGCTGTGAACATTCTTATCCTGACTTTTAGTATATATGTGCATACCTTTCTGTTGAGTGTATATCTGAAAATAAAATTTGGGGGTTATAAGCAATGGTCTATCTACCTGACCTATTATATTTGTGAATTTCCTATAAATATTCCTTGCACATTAAATATTGGGTGGTTTGTATGTTATTATTTACTTGTATGTGCTCTATTTATTCTGGATGTTAATTCTGTATTACATCTGTCTTAAATATTTCTCCTAGTCTTTATTTGTATTGCCTTTTATTTCACAAAGTTTAAAAATTTTATGTAATCAATCCTGTAAATCTTTTTCTTTATGGTTTCTGGGATTTAAATCTTGCTTAGAAAATCCTTTCTTATCCCAAGGTTATGAATATTCTCTTATGTTTCCTTCTAATACTATTTTCTTTTCACACTAGAGGCCTGGTGAACGAAATATGTGCACTGAAGCGGGGGGGGGGGGTCTGTCCCTCAGCCCAGCCTGCACCCTCTCCAATCTGGGACCCCTCAGAGGATGTCCATAGGAATCGGGCCTAAGCTGGCAGTCTGACATCCCTCTCACAATCCAGGACTGCTGGTTCCCAACTACTCGCCTGCCTGCCAGCCTAATCACCCCTTAACCACTCCCCTGCCAGCCTGATTGATGCCTAACTGCTACCCTGCTGGCCCAGTCCTCATCCCCAACTGCCCTCCCTTGCAAGCCTGGTTGCTTCTAACTGCCCTCTCCTACTGACCTGATCGCTCACAACTGCCCTCCCCTGCCAGCCATCTTGTGGCTATAAGAACTGCCATCTTTGAGGGCGGGGCAGTCAATTAGCATATTCCCTCCTTATTGGCTGTGGGTGCTGCCATCTTTGCGATGGCGTGAGGGTCAATTAGCACAGTCCCTCTTTATTAGATAGGATTAGGTTTTTTCATCAGTCTGGAATTTATTTTTTGAGGAAAAGAGACAGAGGCTAATTTTTGTTCTTGTTGTTAATCCTCCTCTGAAGATATTTTTCCCATTGATTTTCAGAGAGAGTGAAGGGCAGGGGGAGAGAGAGAGAGAGAGAGAGAGAGAGAGAGAGAGAGAGAGAGAGGAACTTCAATGTGAGAGAGACACACCAATTGGTTGCCTCCCCTATGAGCCCCACCGGGGCCAGTGATGGAACCTGCAACCCATGACTGTGAATCAGACCTGAGACCCTTCAATGCAAAGGCCATTGTTCTCACGACTGGGTCACACTTGCAAGGGCCAGAGGCTAATTTATTATCTAATACTTAGAGAATGAATAAAATTATACCATTTGCTGCCTAGATTTTTTATATTTATTTTTCAAAATCTCAAAACAGATGAAAACACCAAAGAGATAAGAAACAATAAAAAAGTAAAAGAAAAACAATTTTGGCCCTGGCTGGTGTTGTTCAGTGGATAGCACATTGGCCTGTGCACCGAAGAATCTAGGGTTTGATTCCCAGTCAACGGTATGTACTTGGGTTGCACGTACTTGGGTCCGATCCCTAGCCTCAGTCAGGGCGTGTGCAGGAGGCAGCCAGTCAATGTGTCTCTCTCCCTCTGCCTCTCTCCCTTCTACTCTCTTTAAAGACCAATGGGCGGGGGAGGAGGGGTGGATCTTTGGGCGAAGGTTAACAACGAAAAGAAAGAAAGAATAACAATTATTTTTTGCTTTGGGATAGTTTCCCCTAAGTTGAGCCTGTTAGAGTCTAAACGGGACACATGTTTGAAGTCGGTGGCTGGCACCCAGAATGCCATGCATATAAATGGCCCATTCACTTACTATGCATATGTGAAACTTTAAGTGCAGTTCTCATGGACTTGTGTGTCTAATGAGGAGGAAGACTCCATCCCGACACACTCAAGGTAGCCCAGCTGCCCATGGATCTACGCCAGGGAACCCACAGCTGTTTCTTCCCTCCCGTGGATGCCCCAAAATGGATTTCATGCTCCGAACTCATCTCCGGTATAGACAGAGGTCCAGTTTGAACTTTATTGTAAACTCCACGGTCAGCTTTGGGTTACAGACATGACTTCCGCAGGCAAGCCTGCCACTTGAGGGAAACGATTCTCTTGGCTGGCTGGGTGATGGGTAGAGGGCCGCATATGGGAGAAATGTGTTTGAACTCAGCCCATTTCCCCCTTTGTCTAACACCAAGCCCTGGCTTGTCCTGCCTATCACCTGGCAGCGCTGAGCGTGGAATTGTTCGGTTGTGCGCAGACTCTCCAGTCACTCATAGTGTGAGGCAGTTCTGTCCCGCTTGTCCCTCCTCTTTCACATTTTCAGGGATGTCAGTTACCTGAGACTTAGCTGATTACTTGAGCTTGAGCTGGGGCGAGGAGAAGAAACACCCCCTTAGCGTGACAGAGATGCCCCGTAGCATGGTGTAGGGCGGGTGCGTGAGCCATCTGAGCTGGTTTTCTTGGAAAGGGTTCTGCTGGCCAAGCTCCAGAAATGTAACCAACAGTGGCCTGAAATCACGAGTTTTACTGCTTGTGTTCTTCGTTTCACAATTTAAGGATTTTGGGCTGGTGCCTATCCTGAAAGCATGGAATTTTCTACTGTGTGTAACACATGACATTGAGAGAGAGAAAGAGAGAGAAAGAGAGAGAGAGAGAGAGAGAGAGAGAGAGAGAGAGAGAGAGAGAGAGAGAGAACGTGTATGTGCACATGTGCAGTGCACACAGCATGGGCTTGTCCTCACAGGCATGTTTTAGAGTTGAACTGTTTATACTTACAGGGAGGCAGTGATTAAAGAGTAAGGACGGCACATTTGCTTTGACTTCAAGAACCGCACACCTGGATGTGCAGGTGAGTGTCTTTGGAGAAATGCGACGGAGAATCTTGCGTGCAAGTGCAACTGATCCTCTGGGCGCAGGACCTCATCACAGAAATACCTGAGGATAATCACGGAGCAGGAACAGGTGTATTCGGCCACGCACTGGGGGAAGTGAAGACAGGAGCTTTGAGGAAGTCAAGGTTGAGGCCGTCACAGGCAGTTATTTATATCAGAATGACGTATACTGAAAGCAGAAGACTTTCACTCAGCCACTGTCACGGAGCCTTGTTGAGAAGAGGAAGGGTGTGCGTTTTGCCTTATGAAATAACTACCGCCCTCAGAGCTCCTGGTGCGGTTCCGATTCCTGGCGACCTGTCCCAGGCTCACGGTCCGTGAAAGGGAACTTGCATTCTTCCTTCAGCCACTCTGCTACTCTGCAGATAACATGGCTCACTTCCCATTGGTTGATAGACGTGTGACTTGATTCTTGCTTTCTTTCCCAAAATGTCTTCCTGTGAGCAGCTTGGTGTGTGTGTTTGCGGGGAGGGGAGTGACTTTTCATTATGTCTAAGCTCAAAATAAGGACACTGGACTCAAAAGGCAATGGCAAAAGCAATGCACTAGGAATGCCTCTGTTTGCTATTATAAAAAACTAGGGGCCCAGTGCACAAAAATTTGTGCATTCGGGAGGTCCATCAGCCTGACCTGTGCCCTCTCGCAGTCTGGGACCCCTCTGGGGATGTCCACCTGCTGGTATGCCTGGTCAGCCTGGGTGAGGGGCTGATGGCTGTTTGCAGGCTGGCCAAGCCCCCCAGTGTGGATCCTCACCCCATTGGGGTGTGGCCAGCATGAGTGAGGGGCTGATGGCTGTTTGCAGGCTGGCCAAGCCCCCCAGTAACGTCACTCACCCCATTGGGGTGTGGCCAGCATGAGTGACAGGCTGATGGCTATTTTCAGAATTTCAGTCTGCCCACAGCTCCCAATGACCCAATGTCCCAGCAAGACTGGCTGGAAGCAGGTTTCTGGGGTTTGTTTATCTTCTATAATTGATACACTGTTCCTTTAAGCCTGGGCCTAGTAATGAAACCTCCTCTCTGCTTCAGCTCTGACTTCTATAATGAAACAATGTTTAATTAGAATTCAGGCCCGGCCTGCTGTTTGCTTCAGCTCCTAGGATTGAAACATTTGTTGCAAATATGATGTTCCCTGGAGAGAGAAGCCCAGGCAGCCTGCAAACAGTTTCACTCCTGCTGTAACGGACGCTGCCTGTTTACTCAGGTCCCTGAGTGCTGGCCTCCATGTTGGCTGGGTTAATTTGCATACCGTCGCTCTGATTGGCTGGTGGGCGTGGCTTATGTGTCCCAAAGAAACGGTTAATTTTAATATTACGCTTTTATTAGTTAGGATTAAGAGTCACATAACGAGTGCTCATTTTTCTGTCTCTTGAGTTCTAAAGTCTGTCCCCTGACCCCATCAGGCTCTTGGTTGTGGGAAATGAGTATGTTTTGGGACAAAAATGTCAGAATTATGAGGGGGAAACTTGGCAGTAGAACAAACTCTGTGATATGCTTGACAAGAATTGAGAAGCAGTCCTGGCTGGTGTGCTCAGTGGTTAGGGTGTCCACTCACACACCAGCCAGAGTCAGGTTTGATCCACCCCTGTCGGAGTGCGTGTGGGAGGCAACCAAATTGATGTATCTCTCTCACATCAATGTTTTTTCTCTCTCTCTCCCTTCTTTTTACTTTCTCTAAAAAAATCAATGGAAAAAAATATCCTCATGCGAGGATTAATAGCAACAACAACAACAACAAAGAATAAGAAACAATACACTGCAGATATTCTGAAACAGTCTTCAACTTTAGGTTCAGAAATATCACCCAGAAGCCACAGAAAGGGAAGCACCCTCACAGCCTCGTTAGGGTCATTACTAGTCTTTACTAAGGAGCCAACATAGAGAATATTTCTGCACAAAAAGATGAGGTGTCTGTAGGAGGAAAATGGAGTCCTGCTTCCACCAGGGGTAGGTGGTAACTACAAAGCAAGGACTTGCGGTCATTTGCTTTAAGTGAGAAGGCCAAGGAGTTAGATGTCCAAAGAGCAGAACCCAGCACGACGGAGCCGTAAGGAAATGCTAGGTGGGGGAAACATGAGCGCGTTTGCATAAATGTTGAGGTTTTTCTGGGCTTGCCTAATCCCAGGCCTTTGGAGTTTGCCTTTTAGGAGGGTAAATATGGTTGAATAGTGAGCAAATATTAGTTCACAGAATTGAAACCTGTTGAGTCGAACAGGAAACATTCAAGGGAAATCTGCAGGTGGCTGCAAGCAAGGGTAACATGACAATAAAGGGTCTTGGTATGGCAGTTCCTTCTCCCCAGGGGCGGGTCCCTATAATGAAGTCACCAACCACAGGAGAGGAAACAGGCGGCTCGCAAAAAAAAAAAAAAAAAAAAAAAAGCCCGGAAAGGTTCTGAGTTTATGAATAAGCTGCTGGCCCGGGGGAGAGTGTAAGAGGCATCTGGGGCATTTGCACTTCTGTTTATGGGAGGCAGGAAAGCTTTTCACAGCTCCCTTTCCCTCTCATTCATTCAGGACATGAAATTTCCAAGGCTACTGCCATCATAGGGTGCGGATGTGTTTTCAGCTTCACTCCAGGTTTCACCACACAGTAAAGAAAGGCGTCCCAGGACTACTCCTCAAAGGAGAGCCAGCCCTTTAGAAAGCAGCTTTGCACCAGGATACGTTGACTTCCTGGAGGGAGCCGCATTCTTTTCATTCTGAGGCCTGGTCACCTCAGGACAGAAACCCTCCTCCCCAGGCTGTTGTGATGAATGGAAGGCGTGCCCCGCTCTGGCTCTGCCTTCAGCTCCTCAAAAACCCAAGCGGAGAAAATGGGTGTGTAAGGCACCATAATCCATGGCAACACGAGAGTCAGGCCCTGAGAGAAGCATAGCCGAAGTGCGGGTGGAAATGAATCTCATTAGGGAGATTTGCTTGCGGTGCAGTTGAAAGGTGAGTAGGATTCTGACAGATGGAGGAGAGTGTCACTACAGTGTTATGGTTTATATTGCTACTACGTTTGACAATAGCTACATGAGTCTGGGTCTGTGCAGGACACGTGGACCTTTCCAAGGCCTGGCCTCACACACTGTTCTGCTGGCAGGAGCCCCCCGGCGCTCCTTTGGAGGATCATCTTTTCCCCACTCTTAACCTAAGTGGTTTCAATGGGGCTCCGGCTTAGGCATGTGATCTAGACTAGCCAATACGAGAATTGTGTTCGCTTAGCTCAGTGATTGGTTCAGGGCTGGGCATGTGACCCTCGTTGGGTCAGTCCAGAAGCACTGGGGAAAAGGCATCCTCTCTCTCCTGGAGTTGCGGAGCTGGTGGGTTGTAATTTAGGAGCTGCCAGGGGCCTATTTTGTTACCATGGAGGGAGAACCTAAGTTATGGAGAGCCCCTGAGCCCCTGGATTTAGTCTTGCTTGAAACTACTATTGGGCTTTTCAGTTATTCAAGCCAATAGACTCACTTTTTAACAAGCCACTGTTACTGCTTTCCCCTTGCAAACAGAAAAAGCCCTAGCCAATATAAGAAGCTTAAACACGATGCCCCAAAATAAGCAAAAACAACAACCAAAACACACATACACACACAAAATAAATGAAAACAAAATCCACAAAGAACTGTGGGGGTAAGGGAATAGCAGACTCACAGAGCAAGTTCCTAGCAAAAAAAAAAAAAAATCTCTCTATTGCTAACATTTTCCAGGTCAGCTTGTCAAGCCCCAGTGACTTAGATATTGGAAACTTGATTCTTAAACCCCCTGGTCGGAGGCCTCTCACCAATATAGCTGACTCCCATGTGCTGGATATTTTTCCATGAATCAGAGATGAAATATGCAGTGCCGTAGCCACAAAGCAATGAAAGCAGCTCATTTGCCTTTGTGTCTCTCCAAGCTTTGTTTTTTTTTCTGGGTCACAGGATATAAGTGAAGAGTCATAATGATAATCTAGTTTGGACTTATTAACAGTTGAATAGATGATTGAGAAAAAGACCCATTAATTACCAGAAGCAAATTCTCTGCAGAAGAATTGCAAACACAGAGTGGGACAACTGCTTTGAGCCAACTAGTTTTCTGCCCCTCAGGGAAAACCCTTGGATGTTTGGATCAAATGCTACAGCTGATGTGGGAAGGTAATTGCTTTTATCGAGTGCTTACTCGTCCTTGGTACTAAGAACAATAGATTGCCTACATTCCCTTAACTTCAGCAGCATTACAAGGTAGGCCCTAGCCCTAAGCCTGTTTTGCAGGTGAAGAATAAGGCGGAGACTTTATCAGTTGCTATGCAACATCACTTCCTCTTTGTTCCCTATAGAGACAACCCCACTCAGTTCCTGCTTCCCATTCAAAGCTTAGCTCTGAGCAATGACTGGAACCGCTCCTGCATAGACATTGTAAAGCCACCATTGCCCTGGCCAGGTAGCTCGGTTGGTTAGAGTGTTGTCCCAATAGACCAAGGTTTCGGGTTAGATCCCCAGTCAGGGCACATGCAAGAAGCACCCAATGAATGCATAACTAAGTGGAATAACAGATCTCCCTCTATCTCCCTTCCCCTCTCTCCAAAATAAATAGTATTTCTTTTACAAATCCACCGTTTTTGCCCTGGAAGGACTACATTTAAACACTTATGTGAAAAAAACAACAACATAAAAACACACACAAAAAACAAACAAACACCCACATCTATTATTTGTTTAATGCCGTGATGTTGGGTTTCTATTACAGATAACTGAATGCGATCCCTAATTGACACAGGAAAACTGAGCTGAAGTTAGTTTAAGGGTCTTGATCTCATTTCCAAAGAAAGTGATGGCCCTAGCTGATTTGGCTCAGTGGATAGAGCATCGGCTTGTGGACTTAAGGGTCTTGGGTTCAATTCCAGTCAAGGACACATGCTCAGGTTTCGGGCTCCATCCCCGCTAGAGGGGCACGCAGGACAGGACACTGCCGATCAATCATTCTCTCTCATCATTGATGTTTCTATCTCTCTCTCCCTCCCCCTTCCTCTCTGAAATCAATACAATTATATTTTTAAAAGAAAGTGATGCCTTAAAGCTGCGTAAGATATAGTACCCACCCTTGAAGAATTCAAGTCCAATTTGGGAGGCAGATGCAAAAAGAAACAATTAGAATATAATGTCACTAGTGAAATGAGAGTGGTTTACACAAGCTATCATGGGTGCCTAGGAGAAAAAAACAGAAATGAGACAGAAGTGGAGCAGAAATTAACCAGGCAAAGAAGAGAGGTGGGAAAAGCAATGACAGCTTGAGTAAAGGCAAGGAAGTGAGACACAGCACCGCATACGCAAGCTGATGTGTGAGTTGCTGGAGCGTAAAGAACAAGGCAGGCAGTGGTGAGAATGCAGCTGGAGAGGTGTTTCATTTAGCCATTGCTGCTATCCCCACGACTTAGTGGCTTAAAACTACATTTTAGGATTTCTCAAAATTCTGCAATCTGAGCTCAATTCAGCTGGGCGGCTCTTCATCTGTGGAGTATCTGTTGAATTGGAACATACAAGAAAACTTAACCCTCATTCTATCTAATAAGGAGGAATATGCTAATCGACTGCCCCACCCTCAAAGATGGTGGTGCCCACAGCCACAAGATGGCTGGCAGGGGAGGGCAGTTGGGGAGGACCAGGCCTGCAAGGAAGGGCAGTTGGGGGCAATAGGGCCAGCAGGGGAACAGTTAGGCGTTGATCAGGCTGGCAGGGGAGTGGTTAGGGTGTGATCAGGCTGGCAGGCAAAAGCAGTTAGGGGCAATCAGGCAGGCAGGCAGGCAGGCAAACGATTGGGAGCCAGCAGTCTCAGATTGTGAGAGGGATGTCCAACTGCCATTTTAGGCCTGATTCCTGAGGGGTCCCAGATTGGAGAGGGTGCAGGCTGGGCTGAGGGACACCTGCGCCCCCCCCTCCCCACCAGTTCATGAATTTCATGCACTGGGCCTCTCTCTCTCTCTCTCTCTCTCTCTCTCTCTCTCTCTCTCTCTCTCTTTCCCCTCTCCCTCCTTGCTTCACCTCTCTAAGTGGATAGCTAGAGCTTCCCTCACAGCATGATAGTCTCAAGGTAGTTGGATGTCTTGCCTGGCAGATGTGGATGGCTTCTGATTGAGGGGAAGAAGAAGCTGCCAGTGTATTTCAGATCTGGGCTCAGAAGTACCAGAACATCACTTCCACTGCACTGTGCTGATCAAAGCAAGCCACAGGCCAGCCCTGAATCAGGGAGAGGAAGTAGCTTTTACTTCTTGATGGGAGGAGCAGTGTACACACACAGGGAGAGGTGAATTAGCAGTGGTTATCTTTGCAGACTACCTATCACAGAAGTAAGAAGGGCACAGATGAAGGATAACCTTGTCTGCTTGTCAGGTAGGTTGATATGAACATCCGACCTAGTGGATTTGCCCTGCTTTGTATTTGGGATCTGAAAGGAGAAGGCCTCTCTGACTGCCCTGACCCATCAGAGTAAAACAGAATAGTGTGGTTAGGCAGGAAAGGGCTGGAGTTGGACTCTCCTGCATCCCTATTCAGTTTCCATGTGGCATGGACTGCACTCAGAGGTTCCGGTGTGTTGTGGGAGATGGCTGAGTTGAGGATCTGAAGTGGTGAAGGGCAGGGTGAGCCCATTACAGTGGCTGGGGGAGCTCTCAGGCCTCAGGCTGAGGGGAGACTGGCAGATAACCTGGAGCCAGGGTGGCAGGGGAAGCTGAGCAGGCTGAGTCTCTCTGGGAGAAGGACTGGGGCTCTGGATAAGCAGAGTCCAGAAGAGCAGCCACCCTGCAGCAGAAATCAGCGAGGATCTGGAGGACATGGTACCAATCCCAGCACTCGCCCTCTACCCTCCTAAGGCCCACCCCTCCCATCCACTGATGTTGGCCACCACCATGGAGAGCAGCAAGGGGAGGGAGAGACAAGCTGTCTCCATAGCATTTCCTGGATGGACTTCACTAAGATTTACTAAGGAAGAATGATGAGTCATAACAAAATGAAGAAGTCACGTTAAATAAAACTACAAGAAAAAAAAAATAGAAAAGACAAATGCACGATATTTACCTCTGTGAGAGAGGAGGGGGATGTGGGTGTCCATAGGGAGCTTCAGCTGGCTTTACGGATAACGTTTTCTCTCTAAAGTTAGGGGATGAGCATGTGTGGTGTTACTTTCTTTATGCCTTTCTGTGGGTTCAACATAGTTCATAAGGTAACTTTTTATTTTTTTAAATATGTTTTTATTGATTTTTGGAGAGGAAGAGAGAGGGATAGAGAGAGATTGGCTGCCTCCTGCATGCCCCCTACTGGAGATGGAGCCTGCAATCCCTGACCAGGAGTTGAACCAACAACCTTTTGGTTCCTGGGTAGATGCTCAACCGCTGAGCCACACTGGACAGGCCATAAGGTAACTTTTTAAAAAGCTACACTTCTAAGTAGAACTGTGAGCCCTCAATGCCAAGCTTACATCTCGAACATATTGTGTGGGAGTGGGGACATAGAAAGAGGCTTGAAACAAGAGTCAGATTTGCTTGTTAGAAAAATGCCCTGGCTGGATTTGAGAAGGACAGAGTAGCGAAAAGGAGGCCAGTGAGGAGGCTGTCACACCAATACCACAAGAGGTGATGGCGCCTGGCCTTCCAGGTGGTAGTCAGGTGGTTTAGGAGTCAAGTTGATAAGATTTAATAATGGACGAGAGGGTAGATGGGAAAGGCTTCAGGTTTGAGTGAGTGGGTGGCTGGGAGACCCCTCCTGCTGGCTGGGACAGGGGAATCCCACTGGAGGGTATATGTAGATGGAAAGAAAAGAGGTGAGTTCGTGTAGGTTGGGTTTGAGGGGCCTGTGGGATGTCCTGGTGGAGATGACTGGCTAGAAGGAGGATGCAGGGAAGAGTTCTGGGAAACCTCAGCATGGATGACAATTGAGCTGTAGAAGGAGCTGAGATGCGCTGATGAACAGCAGGAAAGAGGGCCAAGGACAGATGGACAGAGAGAGGGAAGCTCCAGCCAGATCTGGAAGCCTGCTCTGAAGCAGGGGCGTGGTCTCCGGGATCTGAGGCCAGCTCTCTCCTGGAGAGTCTTTGTCTGTGGAGAACGACAAGGAAAGGAAGAACTTGAGAGCTGCAGCCTGGAGGCCCTTGGGTGCCTTGGTTTCTGTCTGCTTCCTGCTGCCGGGTGTCCTCCCTCCTGGGTGCCAGGCCTTCCCTAGCTAACCTTCCCCATGCCCCTCCCCGCTGACAGGCCTTTAGGATTTTCCTAGCACTGCCATGGAGACTTCGACTCGCATTTCTAAAGCCTGGGCTCTGTGGAAACCTTATAGGCTCGAGTTCTCTCCCCTTGACCTCTTCCTCTTTTGAAGAAGGACTGTAACATCATTTCCTTCAGAATGGGTTTATTGGCAATAGCAGAAACACGCGGAAGCTGACTGAGCAGTTTTGGTTGATGGCAAGACGAGAGGAAATGTAAGAGAATGACAGCCTGGCTGGCCCCTTCATTCAGCCTCCCATCTTCCCCTTCCTCCCCCCTCCCCCCTCCCCCGTGTTTTGTTATAATAAATGCAAGACGATGTCGGCCTTTATTTTTCCTGTTGACAACCTGGGCATCCTCTCTTCTGCCAGGACCCTGGAAATCTCTTTGTTTCTTAACATTTGGATCCTGAGTTGGGCAGGGACTGTTTGAGCTCTAGGGAAAAAATTGTTTTTGCTCCACATAGAAATTGGGATGATTTGGGAAGAACCAAAACTACAAAGTTGCATTTCAGAAATATCAATCTCTTGAAGCATTTCTCAAAAAAAAAGAGTAGATTTCAATTATGGCATAAAATCCATTGGCGGGAATGTTAGAGGGTTCTGGTTTCCTAAAACCAAGGCTGTAGTAAAAAATAATGCACTATGAAATAAGATAACCAAGAAAGGAAAGTAAGTTGTCATATAAAAACATTTCAATGAATCATTCCAAAGTGTTACAGCATCTGCCCTGAGATCTTAGAAGTGCTTACCAGCACTTTGGAACTCACTTGTATAAACTGTACAATATATGCCAATAAGAATAGGTATATGCAAATAGGCTCGTGATTTTCCCTTTCAGCCAATCCTAGGACTGTGCAGGAGGTAGCAGGGGCTATTGCTTCATCTCTCTGCCTCTGGACTTTGAACCCCTCAGGAACCTGTCTGCTGCTTTGGTTTCCTTATCTTGAGCATCTGATGTTTCCTTGATGTCCATCTCATTCCTGTTCTGGGCTTCCCCTTCTGGGATGGCAGTCCTGTCCCAGATCTTCCCTCCAGCCCTCCTTCTGGGCCAGCTAATCGGGTCAATGACATGGGCAAAGGGTGAGGTTCGAGAGTTGAATGTGGTACTTTCCCAGGACACATGTTTGCTTTTTAATAGGTGTCTCCTATGGGGAAGAAGTTTTCATTTAAAGGGGTTTCCAGGCATTGAAAAGGCTGGTGTGGTGTGTGTGTGTGTGTGTGTGTGTGTGTGTGTGTGTGTGTGGCAGGTGAGCACTGATGGGAGGACAAGAAGGAGGAGAGAAAGGAGGAGGAGGAGGAAATAAGTGGATCAACACAACAAAAGGAACAGAGAGAACACCCTTTGTCCCTTCCATCCGGAGATGACCACTACTACTATCGTGTGTAGATCTGCATGGCTATCTTTACTTCTAGAACTCAAATTGAGACATTTTTATAAAACGCAAAAATTGCATACACAGTTTCTGTGTGTACCATTTAGTAACACACTCCTTGTCTCAGTGACCCCACTTCTAGGAATTTATCCCAGAGAAAAATCGAGCCCTGGCTGGGTAGCACGGTTGTTAGAGTGTTTCCTTACGTCAAGGTGCAGGGATGGGATTTGGGAGGGTGGGGGGTTGATCTCTAGTCAGGGCACATACAGGAATCAACCAATGAATATATACATAAGTGGAACAACAAAATCAATGTTCTCTCTCTCTCTCAAATCAATAAATAAAAAATTAAAAAAGAAAACGCTGGAATAATGAAAATGACATAAGCTATCATGTACTGAATTTCATTTAATTCTTACACTAAGCCTACAAAGCAGGCAACACCATCCCGCACCTGAGGCTGGGAGAGTGAAGGACCTTGTCCAGGGCTCTCTGCTGGCAGGCTGATCTGCAGTGGGGCTCAGTGTGCGGGAGGATACCTCAGGAAAAGGCATCGTCTACCTGGATCCTCTCAGAAATGAGTGGACCTTCTTGTCCCAGAGTCTCCCGTCCTCCCCACCTGCTCCAAAGGCACTGGGTAGGGGGATGTGGCCCAAAGCCTGCCCTCCCCTTCGGGCTGGGTGGCAGCAGGTGGCAGTGCCTGCTGTATGCCCACCTGTCTGGCTTCAGCTCTTCTGTGAAAGGTCCTCTTCCATGAAGCCTTCCCTCAACCTCTCAGACTACTTTCTCTTCTTTCCCTGTTCGCTCGGTGCTTTGGAGTGACCTCAGTATAACTCAATGTGTCCTCTCGCCTTCTAACTCATCATAGTGCTCCTCAAAATGTATTCTTAGGACCCCAGTCAGAATCCTCTGGGAGCTGTGAAACGTGCAGACCGCCCGAATCCGATCCTCCGGTGTGGGGCCCAGGAACCTGCGTGCACAGGCATTTCGAGGTGCTGGTAGCACACTCAGGTGGGAGAGAGGCTGCACGGGTCTGCACTCAGCTGCATGCTGCACAGCAGACCCTCGTGTCTGGTGAACTCAATGCAGAGGTCAGTCCTTAGAAGGGAAATGAGAGAGGGGAGCTGGAAAAGGCGGGCTTATGGGAGTGGAATAACTAAGAGTGTAATCTGAGAGCTTTTGTAGGAGAGAAATGAAAAGGGGACTCAGGGTTGCCCACTGTTGAGATCCTTTGGGTGCTACCCAGAGAAATTCAGTCAGTACCTCTTCCCCTTTTTCCCACATTCACATACTTTAGCTGTAGGAATTTTTTTTGAAACCTGAACTTTCAATACCAGAATGAGAAATTGTGTGCAAAGTGGGTCACAAGGAAGTGATAACTAATGCGCAGACGGTTTTAACTGCTGAATCAGAAATTTCGGTCTACATTATGAAAGGTGCAGGAAGGAAAATAAGTAGATGATAAGAGTGGAAGCAATCCTAAAATAATATTTTCACAAACAATTCTGGCCCAACGTATGCCTGGGGGTGGAGGTGGGGGCGGAGCTCCAATGATACACAGAACAAAATTGCTGAACCGGAAATCTTTCCAAGTGACCACTCAAAGCCATGGGGCCACCATAGTCCTCCGCTTCATAGCACAGGCTGGCGGGACTTAAGGAAAACAGGGCAAGAAGGAACAAAGCCCACCTACAGACATTTAAAAGCGGGTCTGTTTGCTCTTCCCATAACACACAAAACCCACTGTTTTGGTTTATTTCAGAGACTTTTTTTAATTGTGGCAATTAATTAATTAATTTATTAAAGCCCTGGTTGGGCAGTTTAGTTGGCTAGAGCATTGTCCCATACACCAAGATTTTGGGGTTGACCCCTGGTCAGGGCACATACAAGAATCAACCAATGAATGCATAAATAAGTGGAACAACAAGTAGATGTTTCTCTCTCTCTCTCTCTCTCTCTCTCTCTCTCTCTCTCTCCCTCCTTATTCTCTCTCTTGCTCTCTAAAATCAATCAATCAATAAAAATTTAAAATTGTGCCCATATATATATATATATATATATATATATATATATATATATATAACATAAAAATTACCATTTTAACCGTGTTTAAATGTAAAATTCAGTGGCCATTAATTACATTCACAATGTTGTGCAACTGTCACTATTATCTATTTCCAGAACTTTTCCATCGTTCTAAACAGAAACTGTACACCCCGTAAGCAATGACTTTGCATCCGACCCCACCCCCTTTAGTCCCTGGTAACCTATCATTCTACTTTCTGTCTCTACAAATTTGACTATTCTGGGTACCTCATATAAATGGAATCCTACAATATTTATCCCTTTGGGCCTGCTTATTTCACTTAGCATAATGTTTTCAAGGTATACCCATGTTGTAGCAGGTACAGCAGAACTTCATTCCTCTTTGCGGCTGACTAATAGTTCATCGTATGTATAATACATCTTACTCCAATTCTTCAGTTCTCAGGAGTGTGTATGACTGAAGAATTCCCCACCCCATGGCTCAGGCATATGTTGGGCCAGAATTTGTTTGCGAAAATATTATTTTCAGATTCCTCCCACGCCTATCATCTGCCTATTTTGCTTCTTCTTGTTTCTCATAATGTAGATAGAGTTTTCTAATTCAGCTGTTAGTCTGTGGTATATCATAGAATACATCACTTTTTGTTTATCCCTTCATAAGCTGGCAAACAGTGGGTTGTTTCTACCTTTAGCTGTTGTGAACAGCTACTGGTGTACAAGTATCCATTTCTAATTCTTTTGAGTATCTACCAAGAAGTGGAATTGCTGGATCATACGGTGTTTTTATGCTTAACTGCTGAGGATCCACAAACTGTTTTCTCTAGTGGCTGCACCATTTCACATTCCCACCAGGAGCATACGAGGGCACCAATTTTTCCACATTTGCTCTTTCCTTTTTAAAAATAATAGCCATCCTATGGGTGTGAAATGGAATCTCTGTGTGGTTTGGCTAGGTGTTTCAGCAGAAATCATACCGAGGACACATATTATAGGCAATTTCACATAGTTTATAGATTTTGAACAGAATCGAAGAACCATAAGGTACTGAAAATAATACTAAGGATGTTTGTATCTCATCTTATTGTGCACAGTATCATTTTGTTTATAATATTTTTAGTGTAAAATTCTACATTGCCCTCTTGTAGTCTCATTTTATATATTAGGTAATGTTTCTTCTTGATAAAAGTGTCAAATCTTACCCAATGTTCTAAAAATAATTGTTGGACATGCCATTCAAACATGTTTTCATCTCCGATGTCAATTGTTACACTTCTGGTACCTATTGAACCAGCCTGTGAGGCTGTGTAGACTCTTTTGATCCCATCGTTAAGTTATGTGGCATTTTGTAGCCCTTAGGAACAAAGATAAGAAATTGTCTCTTTGAAGTTGAGCTGTGTTGTTCCCTTCTCCATCCCCCCTCCCATCCCGCTCTTAAAACACTTATTGTGGCCCTGGCTGGTCTGGCTCAGTGGATAGAGTGTCAGCCTGCAGACTGAAGAGTCATGGGTTCGATTCTGGTCAAGGGCACATGCCAGGGGTGTGGGCTCCATCCCCAGTAGGGGGCCTGCAGGAGGCAGCCGATCAATGATTCTCTCTCATCATGGATGTTTCTATCTCTATCTCTCTCTCCCTCTCCCTTCCTCTTGAAATCAATAAAGAGTTTTTTTTTAAAAAAACCCACACTTATTGTAGTCAAATGACAGACCTAATGTACTTAAATGCTCTCTGCTAAATGTTAATATTCTTTGGGCATAACCAACGCATTTGATAAAGAGACACCTTTCATGAGCACTTGATCAGTAAATATTTAAAGGCCTACTACCAGCTTTGCAAAAGAATAGTCCTATAGTTTTTCCTTTTCGATTCATAACTTAAGAGATAACTCACAGAAGTTCAGGGATACATTTGGCCTGGGACCAAATTATATGTATTGAATTGATTTTTTACACATCTTCCCCAAAAGGATTTGAGTTAGTTTATAGGAGATACATATAATAATGTTAATATACCAAAAGGTAGAATCAGAATCAAGAAATAAGGTAGCAACATACTAGCCATAAGTTTGCATATGTTTAACACAATTGCTATTATGTAATTATTGTATTACTATGGTTGATGCAAGCTCTAGGGATGCATTTGCATGAAAAAAAACCCCAATTAACATTGATGTAAACAATTAGAGGTTCATGTATCTCATATAACCAGAAGCTGGAAGTTAATTATGCAACCAGGGCGAGGACAGTAACTCGCTGTCAGGAACCCAGGCCCTTCATCTTTCCATTCTGCCAGCCCATCTTTAGATGTAGGCTGTTGTCCTCATGCTGTCACCTGATGGTCCTAAATTGGTTTCTGTACCTCAGGGTAGGAAGAAAGGAGAAGGGCCAAGAGGCAAGAGCTTTCTCCTACCTCCCTTTTTTATTCTGAAAGGAATAACCTCTCAAGAACTATGGAGAGTCTGAGGTTTCACCCTGTTCACCCGCTAAAAGTGAGTCTGCCATGGTTTCATGGATGCTGGCAGAAGTCGAGAGACTCCCAGGTCAGAGATAATGGACTTTATTACTCACAGCACAGCAAGGAGCATGAGCACCAGCATATTTGTAGTCATTCTCCTTGCCCTCAAGACCCAAGGGGGCTATACAGAGAGGCCTCGGGAATGTCTTACAGAAGAGGCAAGATGAAATCTTACAAAATGGCCAGTAGAGAGGCCTGCCTTTTGTCCTGGAGTGACACCATATTTGTCTTCCAAGTGATTTTAAGCAAGCCCCCCTCTTCCCCATTGCTTTGGAGAGGCAATATCTCTGTCTTCCAAGGTTGCATGCCATTCCAACACCCTTGGGAAGAACAAAAGATAACCAGCGCCCCTGCTTGCAAGATAAACAGACATATGAGAGACCATGGAGAATTGTTTCCCAACAACACCCTCTCCAGGAGCTTCTGCCTATATATCTCTGGCCGGAACTATAGCATATGGCCACCTCTAGCTGCAAGGGAGGCGATGAAATTGGGTATTTGCGGCTGAGCACATTGCTGCTCTAATGAAATTGTGGTCCTGTTAGTAAGGGAAGGCAAGCGAGGGACGGAGCTCAGCAACAACGGTGCCCGAGGTCTTCCTCAGTGTGCCCAACGTCTTGCCCCCACTGCACATAACACATTCTACGACACTTTAATTATTGAACCTGCCAGAAACAATCTGTACAACTTAGACATAAAGACTCCCAGTCAACTTCCTTTCTACAACTTTCAAATAAGCCATTGGTAATTGGTGCAGAATTTATGTCACAGCTGCACAATATCTAACTGTACAAGTCCACGATGCCTTAGAATTCTGTCCGTTAAAAAAAATCTGAATTAATTATTTTACGTACTTTGAGAGATGAGAATAATAGTTCTTTTAAAATATATTTTATTGATTTTTTACAGAGAGGAAGGGAGAGGGATAGAGAGTTAGAAACATCGATCAGCTGCCTCCTGCACACTCCCCACTGGGGATGTGCCCGCAACCAAGGTACATGCCCTTGACCGGAATCGAACCTGGGACCCTTCAGTCCGCAGGCCGACGCTCTATCCACTGAGCCAAACCGGTTAGGGCGAGAATAACAGTTATTTTAAGGAAATGTTTATGTCATGAAATTTCCCCGAATCTTGGAATACCTATAGCCTAAAAAACGCACACATGCTACTTTATGAGCAGATAGGTGTTTGGGAAAAGGTTTATAAATGTACCTTTTTCTGCTTTTGTTTATTTTAAGAGGATTTCTCCACCTCATGACAGTCCTTTGGGGCCGACAATGTTACCATGGTAACCATGCTCCAAAATGCTGGTTGCCAGTAAATACTGATCGTTAGCACCTCAGCACCTTTCACGACAGTGCTCACCCGCCCCTTCACTTGAAAGGTGCTTAGGTCAGAGAGTCCACACCCAGAGCGAGTAGGTACAAAAACAGACGTTGACTGGATTTTCCTCCCAGGAACCGGTCTAAAGATTCCATTGGGAATCCTGGCTCAACCCACATTAGTATGGCTTCCATTTCCTCGGGATCAGATAGAGGCAAAACTTTCTTTGTTTTCTTCTCAGCTGCACTGTGGGAACTCAGAAACGCCGCCACCTAAGGCGTCGAGCGGAAATTTCAGATGTGAACGGGCATGCCTTCTCCAGAGGCAAAGACATTTGAAAATTAATTTCCAAAGCCCTGACTATATGAGTTTGGAATAAAAATGCTTCACCCCTGAAAGGGAGGGAGAGATTTTAATCTGGGCAGTGCACTGGGAACTCGATTGATTGGATCTGAGTCCAGGGCGTCACGGAGGTCATGATTGCTGTAACAGGGCGATCGCAGTTGAGTTCACCCCTGCCCTATAAATGGGGACAGCCTCTCCCCTTAAGCGAGGTTTTGTGTGTGAGAAAGGGGAGGCCTGCTAGAGAGAGCAGCTCTGAAAACGTAATCTCCTTGCCAAGAACTAATGGGCCGTCTTCAACGTGCATGAAAAATATGTTCTGCACGGTGACCGGAGAAGCCAAAATGAGGCCTCCACAGACCTAATTTGGCATCACTATCGCTGTTCGAGAAGATCTGGATGCTGTAACGAAGAAAAAAAACAAACGCCCTGCAAAGGGTCAATGAGGCAACGGTCGGTCGGGCACAAAAAAAGGAATTTGAACCAAGATAACGTTAGTTACATGTTATCCACATGTTCCTGAAGCCTGCGCACTCGCAGTCGAACAAATGTGACTTAGCCTTTCACCACCAGGTTAACATTGAATCACATCCCCATAGACCTTGTATAATTAAGAGAATCTACACACACACACACACACACACACACACACGTGGGCGCACAGGCATCTCTGACAGGCCAAGAACTACAGACAGAATTGAAGGACGGTGAGACCAAGGGAGACCGTTTCCTTGCTTATCATCTCTGTCCTGTGTTGGGAGAGGCCAGTGAGTGTGTTGAGCGAAGTGGAAATCCGGGGAGCAAGTGCAATAGAAGAATTGCACTTGTTACTGCGGGCGAGCGACAGCTTGCCTCTGTGGCGCTCTGACTACCAGCCAGGCGCTGCTCTTCAGGGCTTTGCAGCAGGATTCGAGGGCTTGTCAACAGTCCTATCGGGCGAACATGACCAGAATCCCGCTGTACAGGAGTGGCAACCGAGGCACAGAGAAGTTAGGTGACTTGCCTAACATCACACAGCTGGTTGTGCGGAGCCTGTGTCCCTTGTGTAAAACGATGTCCCCGCTGCTCTCCTCCCCACCTCCCACCAGCTTCGTGGCTCAGGGTCCTCTGAGCAAAACAGGACAGCAGGAAGGGGAGAGGAAGTGGGGCTGCGGTATTCCCGAGTGGAGAAAGCAGAGGAGGCCCTTACAGTCAAGGCCGCTTCTCGTCAGCGAGGCGGTGGTCAGGCTCCTCAGCCTCAGAGGCCTGTCCAGGGTTTCTCTGCTGCCAGGCTCGCGTTGCTCAGCTGCCTGCAGGGGTGCTGCAGCCCTGGAAAGGAGCCCGGGCTGTGGGGCTGCCAGCACTGGCTGGCTTTCTTCTTAAGGAAGGAGGAGAATGTCATTTCTCGGTAAATTCTCCTTCAAGTGACCTTTCTGGGGCCCGTCCTGGCCGTTTCACGGCCTGCTCCCCTCGGTACGTCTTCACCAGCACCCACAAGACCCATCCTCTGGGGCCCAACCAGTTCCGCAGCGTCCCGGGTCCGGGTGCCTGTGCGCGCAGCGGAGCGAGGGCTCCAGGACGGCGTTCCTGCGCGCTGTGCCGCCGGAGTCCGCGCGCTTATCAGCAAAGTGCACCTCTTTTCAGGTCACGCTGCCTGTTTTCCCTGGAGAATGAAACTCTGGGTAGTTCAAGTCATAGATGGGAAATGTCTGGGACTGTGACGTCACCGTCTGTTGTTGGAAATTGGAAAGCAGAGAGGACGTACGCCAACACCTTCTTTTGGAATTTCTTTATCTGCCCTCAACACAGCCACAGAGCCTCTTACGTCTCAAAGCTCTCCCCTATTTATCATTTGGTTGTCAAGATAATCAACGTCTCTGGCCCTAATATAGGCACTATTACAATCATTTGATATATATATATATATATATATATATATATATATATATATATATTGTCACCAGATCAATGAAGAAACTTTCTAAATCCAAATCAAGCTCTCTTGGTTAATCTATAATGTCAGGTCTCATAGGTTTCGTGGTTGTTTTTTGTTGTTGTCTTTTCTGGTTTAACTGGTGTTTCATTATTTTTTAAAATTTATCTTGATTGTTGAATTACAATGTTCCCTTTTTTCCTCACTGACCCCTTCTAGCCCACACCTATCCCCCGCCCCGGGCCTTCACCACACTGTTGTCTGTGTCCTTAAGTTCTGCATATATGCATGTAAATGCTCTGGTTAATCTCCTCCCACCCACCCACCCACCCAAGCACTGATTTAAAGCATAATTTAGCTGTTCCTCTGAAGTCTAGAACTTAAAAATAAAGTCCAATTGGAGATAATTGTTCACATCTGCCTAATGATGTTTCTGTTTGAAAAGACATAATAGAATGTAAAATTTTGAGTTACAATAGCTTTCAGTTCATTATTAAAATCAAAATGGGAAAATTCAAGTGAAAGAGCTAGATACTTCTAAATGGCATTCTTTATATGAGGACTCAAGGTAACCCAAGGTAACATGTTTTGTTAGCATTATGAGACACTGATTTTTGTTTTCTTTTATCTTTTTCCTGCTTTTGTGCAGGTGAGGTAGGGAGGAGCAGATGTTTAGTCTCTATGGAGACAATAATTCACTTCATTATTATTGTTTTATTTTGCCTTGTGTGGGCTCTTCATTGATAACCGAGTCCCACACTGCTATCTACGAGGGCTGAGATGTACACTGTGTCAGAAGGCCTTGGGAAATCTGAAAAGAAAAAAAAAATGATGGTGCCGACCTGACTCAGTTATCTGTGCCCTGCTGTTCAGGAAGATCCGGAGAAGTCCCGCCCTGACTCGGCTGCTGATGCTGACCACAGTCCTTGTTGCCCTCAGCCACGCGGGCCTTCCTCAGGGGCTTTAGAACACGAATGCCAGAAAGAAGTTAGAAACAGACTCTTTTTTTTTTATTTTTTAAAATATATTTTATTGATTTTTTACAGAGAGGAAGGGAGAGGGATAGAGAGTTAGAAACATTGATGAGAGAGAAACATCGATCAGCTGCCTCCTGCACACTCCCCACTGGGGATGTGCCCGCAACCAAGGTACATGCCCTTGACCAGAATCGAACCTGAGACCCTTCAGTCTGCAGGCCGACACGCTATCCACTGAGCCAAACCGGTTATGGCAGAAACGGACTCTTGACGAGCAGCCCCGTGTTGGAGAGAACACAGTTCCAGGGAAAGACCAGTGAGTGGAGAAGAGTACGTATGGATGGGGTCTGACTGGAGCATGGCAGAGAGGAAGTTCAAGTGCGCCACAAGCTAAAGTGAAGCCAGGTCCTAACGAAAGGCGAATGTGGTCACTGAATAAATCAGAAGATGCTCAGAGGCTCCTGGTCGGGGAACGGTGGGGAACTGGTTTGGGATGTTAAGGGTCTTGTGGCGAGAGTCACTGCAGTAACTGCAGCTGAAACAGGGGGGCTCCTTGGAGGAACAGGCACCACGCAGCAGCTGGTGAACTTGTTTGGTGAGTAGGGTGGGGGCAGAAACTGCTAGCGGCCTACTACTCTAGCGTATCTACTCTCCCCTTCTACCTGAGTAACACAGCCCAGGTGTTGGTTCTGGTGCCAACGTGCTCAGCGGAAAGACGACATTTGTTAGCCACATTTGTTGCTGGAATGGCCGTTGAGATAGAAGCAGAAGCCGTTGGGTGGCTCTTCTGTGAAGACTCCTCCAGAGAGGCTAGACACTGACACCCATCGCTTCTCCTTCCTCCTTCCTCGGTACCTTCTGGAACAGGAAGATCAACGTGATGGCTGGAGCTCCAGCTGCCGCACTGGACTGTGAAGTGACTTTGAAGATGGAAGCTACGTAAGGATGGCGGAACGAAAAGACAGAGGAAACTGGAGCCTGGATGACACCCTGACTCCCATACAGCCAGATTCCAACTTCCTTTTACAGGAGAGAGAAATAAGTTTCTCTCTTGTCGAAGTCACTGTTATTTCCTCATTCACCTGAGGCAGCACACGCCTGGGGTCTTGGGAAGGCTTTGATCGAAGAGTGAAGAACTGTGTCGTGTTGTGGAATTATGCACCTGAAACCTGTAGAAATTTGTGAACCAGAGTCTCTCCAACAAGTTTATAATAAAAAGGAAAAAAGAGTGAAAAATTGGGGTTTTTGTTTTTTGGTATGCTTATTTAAGTTAAGTAAGCCAGAAGATAAAGGTAATTTAAAATGACAAACTGTAGTCTCTGCGATCAACTATTGAAAGGAAGCAAGGGGTTATAATATTGTGTCCGGTATTATTGGGCTTAAACATTGGTTTATTCATTGGAAGGCCCGGAAGTCAGATGGGCTTCAGGTAAGGTCTTGTATAGCAGCAGGACAAGCCAACGAATTCCCAGTGACGTCCCATCTCTTCTTAGTCTCCCACAGCACTGGCTTCATTCTTAGACTCACACACCTGATGACTTCAAGGCCCCAAAGCCCTTGGCAAAGTCTCCTTGCAACTAGGCCAGGTGGCTATCTCCAAACCAATCCCTGTGGCCAGGGTGGCGAGGACAATAGATCCACTGGATGGTGTGAGCCTCCCAAGGTCCTCCCTCCTCCCCCGCCCCCCCAGAACTGCAGTAGGTTAACCCCTCCCAACTGCAGGGCTGGGAGGCATGGAACCCTGCTAGGAAAGGGAGGAAAGGCAATGCATGGGGGGGGGGGGAGGGGAATGCGGTCCTCATGCCCTGATCTCTCCTGGCCATTGTCACCAGGTAGTGTTATTTAAGCAGCTTCTGCTTTTAAAAAGGCAGAGGTCTTTTGCTCCCCAGTTCCTTTTTACTAGCCAGTGAGCCAATATTGGTTTGAGGGGAGGCACGGGATTTCCAGAGTCTTTGCTAGTCTTACTTTCACTCATTAATTCAATAGTAAACTTTGCTTGGGTAATGGTTACACACCATCCAGAGAGCAGGTCTTGCCTGAGAGGATGAGCATATGTGAGCCATTAGGATCAGTGGCTAGCACACAAGGGCACACATACTCTTTATGAAGGTCAGGAAGCAAGTGTGAGGGCGTGGGAAGTAGGACAGGTCAGTCCTGCTAGTGATAAGGGAACAGGAGTAGGAGTTGGGTATTGGTGATGTCCAGAGACATTGTACATGTGGGTTCCTCACCAAGGCCCCTGGGAAGGTTGCTGGTTCTGTGAACCTGAGAAAGGGGAAGCAGGAATGGGGGGTGGGGAGAGAGGGTGCAGATACATATGGGAGTTTCAAGCTGTGACTGTTTTTGCTGTCTTACCATGGCTGGCTTTAAAAATAATAATAATACACACACACACACACACACACACACACACACTAGGGGCCTAGTGCACAAAAATTTGTGCACTCAGGGAGTCCCTCAGCTCGGCCTGTGCCCTCTCACAGTCTGGGACCCCTCAGGGGATGTCCACCTGCTAGCATGCCTGGCCAGCCTGGGTGAGGGGCTGATGGCTGTTTGCAGGCTGGCCAAGCCCCCAAGTGTGGACCCTCACCCCACTGGGGTGTAGCCAGCCTGGGTAAGGGGCTGAGGGCTGTTTTCAGGCTGACCAAGCCCCCAAGTGTGGACCCTCACCCCATTTGGGTGTGGCAAGCCTGAGTGACGGGCTGAGGGCCATTTCCAGGCTGCCCACAGTCCCTTCAGGGTTCAAGTCCCTACTGGGGTACCTGGCCAGCCTGGGTGAGGGGCTGAGGGCCGTTTTCAGGCTTTCAGGCTGCCCACAGCTCCCATTGACCCAAGGTCCCAGCGAGGCTGGCTGGAATCAGGTTTCTGGGGTTTATTATCTTCTATAATTGAAACACTGTTGCTTTGAGGCAGGTAAGGAAGCCTCCTGTTTGTTTCAGCTCTATGGCTTCTATAATTGAAACATTGTTACCGTGAGCAGAGGCCCAGCTGGCCTAGGCAGGCAGTTGCAATGGAAGCCTGCTGTTTACTCTAGCTCCCTGTCTGCCAGCTGCCATCTTGGCTGGGTTAATTTACATACAGCTACTCTGATTGGCTGGTGGGCATGGCTTGGTAGTGGGTGTAGCTTAGGCATCCCAGAGAGATGGTTAATTTGCATATTACTCTTCTATTAGATTATATATATATTATTGATTAGAGAGAGAGAGAGAGAGATAGAGAGAGAGAGAAACATCAATGATGAGAATCATTGTTTGGCTGCCTCCTGCATCTCCCCCACTGGAGATCAAACCCCCAACCTGGGCATGTGCCCTGACCAGGAATTGTGACTTCCTGGTTCAATGGTCAATGCTCAACCACTGAGCAATGCCATCTGGGCCAGAGCTGGCTTTTTTATTGAGGTTCTGAGTCCCCTTGGTTAGGAAGTCCCTGGGCATGGATGGGTAGTTAGTGGTTCTTTATTGGGCTTTATGGGTAAAATGATAGGTAGTGAGATTGAAATTCCTGAAACTCCCAGGGAGAATCTTCTCCACCCCAGCTCGCCTGCTGCTCCCCTGATCCGGGAACAGCTCCCTGGAGTTTTCAGGCTATCCTGACACAGTTCTCTCTCCCTGCAAGAGTCAGAGAATAAGGGCGTCATAACCCAAATAGTCCACACAGCGTGGTACTTGTCTCTATTTAGAATCATCTCCCATGGGCTTCAATTAACAATGTGCATGTCAATTATGCCGCACCCATCACTTGCTCTAATTTGGTTAGGCTGGGCCAGGCAGTCCCTGAACTGACAGAGCTGTTCTCCCCCCAGCACACGGCACAGCTGCAGTGCCCGAGCTGCCCTTGGCCTCAGCTGCACCAGGTGTAACACCCACTAGGCAGTAGCAAGCAGCGCTACAGGAAATGTCAAGCTCATGATCACAGTGGCCTGTCACCAGCCCCCTTTACGGGTCTTTGCTCCTAGACACTAAACTGTGTGAGTCTGAACCATACCTCTTGCCTTTAACAGCTATGTGATCTTGGGCAAGTTCTTCAAACTTTCTGAGCCTCATTTCCTCATCTGTAAAATGGGAATCCTCGCAACACTTCATTCACAGGAGAATTAAATAGGGTAATGCCTATAAAATGTTTGGCAGAGTGCCCGGCACTCGATAACAACTCAATGCTAGCTATTTATTATTAATAGTAGTATTTAATTTTTTGTCTTGTTCAGAATTGGGGCTCCTCCCATGCTCACCCACTGGAAATGTTTCACCAGCCCTCCAGAAACCGAGAGAAGCCAGGCAGCCCTTCCTGGCAGCACGCAGGGTAGCCAGAAAAGCCACAGTGGTATTTTGACATCTGAATTATTAAAAATGTGGCAAGAGCAGCCTGGACTTCCAGAATAGTTTTGTGTGGGCACAGAAAGCTTCTTTCTCTGCCTGGGGTTGGTGGTGGGGGGGGGATCACAGGATGTTTTTGTGTGTCCCTTCAATCAGCCTGCAAAGTGCTGAAGATGCAGACATAAGGAGATGTAAGGTGCCATCACTCTCTGCGTTTTATATAGGTAAACTGAGGCACACAGAAGTCTACACACGCATGCTCAGCTCTTTGCCCCACCGTTCACAAGACAACGGTGGTCATGATAGAGCTGGAGGCAGTCTCCTGCCCAGATGACTGGAGACCGAGACATGTGGGTCATAACCCACAGCGGAGGCCAAGCGCGGGGATATCATCGGGGCTACTTTCCAGGCACAAAGACAATGCCTCTCGCCATCATTCACATCCAGAATCTCTGGAGTGGTCTGGCAGCCCCTCTGTGGGTGCATTCGGGAGGCGGTTGCTGTAGAAAAGCCCTGGATTTTGGTGGAGACACCCAGTCCTGTCAGGGCAGTGGAGTGACCCGGGGCGAGTTCTGTAACCTGGGATTCTACTTCAGAAGCAGAGGGGAAGGCTTTGGGCGACATCAGTGGTTCCCAAGCCAGACTGCTCAGGAGGATCACTGTGTGTGTGTGCATGTACGTGTGTGTGCATGTGTGTGCATGTGCATGCGTGCATGTTGGGGGGCAGCGGGGAGGAGGTGTGAGAGCTGGAGCCTGGGAACCTGTATTTAGAATGTGTTCAAGGTGATTCTGAAGCGCCGTCACAGCTGGCAATGCTGGAACAGATGTTGTAAGATGCTCGCAGGGCTCCCATGTTTTCTGACTCCGAAGCCCCTTGTAGCACGTGCCACACAATTCCCACGGTTCCTCCCGGAGGCGGCGGCAGCCCTCACGGGGGACCCCAGGAGAGAGTCGGTGTGTGACTCCAGGGGCAGCCACCATGTGTCAGGCCGGGACACGCCTGCTTCTCCGCTGCTTCAGCTTTGGAGCCTGTGAACATGCCCGGCTCCCAAGGCCGGGCCTGGCACCGTGGCGCTGTGCCTGGAGCTCAGAGCGGCCTGAGCCCAAGAGCACGTCCAGAATCCTGACCAGCGGCCTTGCCTCACGGGAGCCTTGAGTTGGGTTACAAACGGTCCCCGTGGTACCGTGTTCACGAGGAGCTGTGCACTGCTGGGGCTGGCGCTGCCTTTAGCTCTTCTTTCAAAAGTTTCAATTAGGGGTGAATCCTGACATTCTTTGGCTTTAGGACACGGGGAGGGGGCTTTTGTGTTTGCGTGGGGGCCGAGCAGGAGTGCACGGTGGCTCTCGGGACTGACTGATCCAGAAACGTGTGTCTAGACTCCCTCTGAGTGGGAGAGGGAGCAGGGGAGCATGGCTGCTCAGCCGGCAGGGCACCCAGGCGGGAAGGGCCGCAGGTGTGTGTGCTGTGTGCGTGTGTGTGTGTGTGTGTGTGTGTGTGTGTAAGAGACGTGTGCCTGGCTAACTGGTGTGGCCATCACCTGCTCTTGTCTGTTGTTTCCATGCACCAATGAGAGTCTAGTGTTGCCAATACTTTGGTTCTTTGAAAGAAGTCAGAAGTCTCATATTTGCCTGAATTCTCCCAATTTTAAAATAATGACACATTTCATTTAGAAAATTCCTCAGACCAAGCAAATCCTACCATTGGCTACAGTCGGAGACTGAGAGCCTGGCCTCAGGGCTGGGCTGGGTGTGCTCTAACATCTTCCCCCAAATAAGCAGACACCCAAAGGAGGTTCCTAGGTCCTGAAAGCTAAATCCAGCTCCTCCGTGGCAATTTCCTCTGTTGGAGGGGAAGGAGTCCTTTGGGCCCTAGCAATCCCCTTCGTGGCTACTTGTAATGTGCCCACTGCAGCGCCACAGCTGGGCGGTCCTCCCCCTGTCTCCCTCTGACTGCCTCGTGCCCCCAATAGCCCCTAATAACGGATAGCTCGTTCCCCGGACTGCGCTCAAGTACCGCTGTAGACAGACAGCGACGCATCGTTCCCACGCTGGGAAAACATTCCAACCCAAGTAACCTTACGGCGGACAACCTTGAGCTAGCCCTTACTTTGTGAAGGTGAGTCATTTATGTACTTCTGTGCTCTACCAGAAGCCACTTGTTCGTGACACTCGGTGAACAGGGGCCCCAGAATGTCTACATAGGAAAATCTTGGGGAGGCATTTTGTTTGGAAGCGAGGAATGGCTACAGTACTTCTCCTAAGACTACACTGTACATTAAGCTCCCTTTTTACTCAAAATACACATTTACTAAACCACACACACACACCCACACACACACAAAGAGAACCTCCAGGAGCCGAGCCTTGGCCCTGCCATTGTGACTAGCCAGGGCATAGGGTGGGGGGAGAGATGGGCAGAACGAGGCCTCAGCACAACCCAGGTGCAATGCTGGCCCCAATGCTCAAGAAGATACTCAGTTCGGAGATTGAGAATGTTGAACCTAGTCCCTGAAATCACCCTGGACCAACAGGATGCATTCTACCTCCAGGCTGAGCCATACTGAGTAAAACCAAACCCACTCCTTGGCCGAGGTCAGTAGTAATGTCAATAGCATCCCGGACACCTGCTCTCATGGGCTCCTCTGCCAGGCAGCCAGATGGTTCATTAGGACCAACTCATAGTCCTCCAGGCCTGGTGCCATGGCTTGTTGGCAACAGAAAGCATAAGGGATAGGGACTTAACCCCGTTATTCAGAATATATCCCAGGGGATCCTGCCCATGGCCTCCTAGTTGGGTGACTTAAAATTTATTTATTTATTTATTTATTTATTTATTTATTTATTTATTTATTTATAGAAAGGGGGAGAGAGAGACAGAGAGAGATTTGGTGTTCTACTCATTTATGTATTCACTGGTTGATTCTTATATGTGCCCTGACCGGGGATGGAACCCACAATCTTGGCATATTAAGGTGATGCTCTGACCAGCTGAGCTACTGGGCCAGGGCTTTAAAGTGACTTCTGAACTTTAGAAAGGCAAAATAAAATGAAACACTTGTTAGTTGCCAGGAAGTGGTTGAATTCTCTCTGTCACCATAATGCTACTCTTTGGGGTTATTTCAAGTAAGTGATCGGTGTATAACTCAGAGAGTTTCAATATTTAAAAATAAAGAAATAAACAAATCAGTGGTTGTCATCACACTTATTAAGTGCCCCAACAGCACAATTCTGTTCTGGAAAACTGGTCACCAGCGACTGCAGGAACCTGCACTAGGTTCTCCCTTAAATGTATCTGTTCTTAGATGGTTTGACTGCACTTGTTTTCTTTGACTTTTTAAGCAGTAGTAATTCAACACTGGAAGGGATGTATGTTTGATGCTCTGTTTCTCCTCAGGAGCAAAGAAATCCGGCAGAACATACATACGGGTATAGACGTACACACAGGCGTGGACCTGCCTTCAGATCTAGGAACAGTTACTAATTTTTAGCTGGAGTGTGTGTTTGAGGGACGAGGGGACAAGAAAGCCACTTCTGCGAAGGGAGTGGTCCACACTGAAGCTTCCTCTGTCCTAAACCACCTCCCTGCATCACTCCTATGTGTACGTTATCACCTGCCTTTCTGAGCTCACCCACAGAGCTTCCGCCCGCCCGCCTCCCTCGGGCCTGCCTGGCCAGGAAGTCCAGCCACAGCAGCAAGGCCTGAGATGAGCATCTTCAATGGCCCGGAAGGCTAGAGGCAGAAGGTGATGTCTAGGGCAGGTCTGAAGCTTGGGGCCACTCCACGATCATTTTTCTACTTTATATTTTGGTTTAGAACTCCATTGGGTTTCTCTGTCTCAAATGCCCTCATCAGTCTGTGGCTTCCTGGGGGAGCCTCTGGTTTACTGTCTTAGTCTGCGAAACACAGATGGTGAAACGGTGGGCGAGACACGAGGTTTGGTAATGTTAGCTCCTGGTGATAGGAGATGCAGACAATCTATGTTGCAATTTCTCAGCGTGCATGTGGCCTAAACATCTTCCCATGCAGCATCTCGGGGACAGAGAGCAACTTCTTTAACTTTTCTTAAAGGCATGATAGGAATCCAACAAGCACAAGTCACCTGGGAATGCTTACTGATTTCCAGGCGTTGGCACAAGACCATGAACTTCCATGTCGGAGAACCCCTGTCCGCGAGAGCTTCATAGTCCAGTGGAAAGAGATTGTTGCTAAAACGTGGAAAACCCAAATTACTCTTGTTTCCCATGTTAGGTCCTCATAGCCAGGGGGGAGCAGCAGCCTGCCAGGGGGGTTAGAGCACGGAGCCATGGGCTGGCCATGGCTCACACTCTCCTGGAGTCAAAGGTCCTCAAAGATTTGGAGGGAACATTTTTTAAAAACATTAAAATAATCACAGGCCCTGGCCAGATAGCTCGGCTGTTTAGAGTATTGTCCTGATAGGCCAAGGTCTCAGGTTCAATCCCCGGTCAGGGCACATGCAAGATGCATAAATGAGTGGAAGAGCAAATCTCTCTCTCTCTCTTTCTCTTTCTCTCTCTCTCTCTCAAAAAAAAAAAAAAAAATCAATAAAAAAATAAAATTGAAATAACCACAAACCTATTCTGCAATAGCATACAATCCGGTCCTTGGACTTGAACATTGTTCTTTGTGTTTTGCATAAAAATCACATACCCCACCCCCAATTGCATCCCCTTCTCTACCCATGTTTTCTCAGTGGAAAGAGGCTGCTGCTTAAGATAAGGGATGCAGGAGGGACAGACAGACAGACAGACAGAGGGCACAGTGGAGAAGAGGGAAACAGCAGGGTCCACCAGAGGGGCAGCAGAGAGGGCGGGAGCACCAATATGGTGTCAACCACAGAAAGAAAGCATCCGTGCGAGGGGAGGCTGGGGCATTCCTATAGAGGCCCACGGGCCCTGTTTGAGGGAGAAATGAAGACATGCCATTGGGGACACTGCAAACACCAGCAGCTCCTCATTTTGTCTCAGAAAGAGGGGACAGACGTTCCCTGAGAGCTTCCGACTGGGAGGAGACACAGTCTTTGAAGCAAGCCCGGGGCTGCTCTTTGAAAGCGCTCGTCCGCTCTCCGCGGGAAGTGGGGAGCCTCTCCGGCGACCTGAGCGGGGAGTCATGTAGAACAGAAAGCCCGGAGGAGGCACGCTCTGCCCTCCAGCACAGCAGCCCGGCAGGAAGCTCTGCTGAGTAACTTTGGTTTTAGCTGGAAACCATCTGTCATACTCCTGTCGCGGCAGCGGTGGGGAGTGTGGTCAGATTTCCTTCTTCCTCCCAGGGGGACAGTGGCGGTGGGTGAGGGGATGAAGCAATGGACCAGTGGAGAAGTGACCTTGGAAGGAGGTGGAGGTCACCACAGAAGGTTTCCAATTCACAGAAACATTTCTGCTGTGAAGGGAATGAGCAGCATTTGCCTACGGAACAGGCCACTGGAGATTCCGGAGGAGGGACCCGCCCAGGCCTCCTGACTTGTGGCTTTAATTATCCAGTTAGTCATTGGTTTACTGTCATCCAAGTTTAATAAGCCTGACTGTGACCTGTGAACAAAAATGTTGCCCAGGCAACACACACACACACACACACACACACACACACCCATACTCCCCTACTTCCCCCCGAAACCACTCTGGGCTGCCTAGCAGGCTAAGACAGAACCCTCAGAGCCCACCAGCCCTGCAGAAGTGGGCATCCCCCATCTTCACTTTTCTCTCCTTTTGTTGGAGCTGTGGTCTTGAGCACAGGGCCTCAGGCACAGGCCTGGCAGGTTAAACTGGAAACTGTAGGAGCCAACAGCTTATAACTGCTCAGAGAGAGATTTCACTGGCACAGAGCACCCTGGGAAGGCAGAAGCCAGACTCACAAGCCCGGGAGGGTGTAGGTGAGGTGCTGGGACCCTAAACCTGGCTGCTCACCCAGCTGTTCATGGGAACCGGCCGATCTCTGTCAGCCCTGGCCCGCTGCCCGCGCCTGGGAGGAATGGGTGTGTTTTTGTGGCATCGCCCTTGATGGGAATAGGCAGGTTTTTGTCCACCTGACCTTGGAGCAAAGCCTGAAACTCGAGGTGCAGAGCTCGGGCTTCCATTTTGAGAAACCCGATCCCTGGACCTGAACACTCTGCTCTTTGTGCTTCACACCACAGGACGGTCCTGCTCCTCGCTCGGCGCAGTGAATGTCCTGGCTTCAGCTTCCCTCCTGAGCACCTGATGGCTGCCGGTGTAGGTGACTCACTGCCTTTGTAGCTGCCTGGACTTATAGTTCCAGCATCGCACCAGAGCTGCGGGGACCCATCTCCCAGGCCAGGCCACCATGCAGAGGCTGCCAGGCCAGAGGGACAGGAGACCTCCAACCCGACTGTCAGCATTGGGAAAATTTCAGCCATACGTGCTTCTCCTCCAACCGGCCGGGCTATTTTACTTCCCCTGAAGCGTGCCAGCCAGAGCGCCCGTAGGCCTGCTCTTCTCAGTGGCAGGGCGCACCCCCTCCAGCGCTCGCGGAGCCCAGCACACTGGTTTCTTTGTGAGGTCATCTTCGCTGTGGTTTCCGGGCGCTCTGGCCTCCTTCCTGGTAGCTTCACACATTCTGGTTTCCCAGCGTTCCGGAGCTGCCCCAATTCAGTAAAAACACGAGGGCCTTCTGCACACTCAACCCTGCGCTTCACCAGGGGGCGGGCACCAAGGGGAGGGTCCTGGGGGTACAGTGTAGTCAAGAGTTATCCAAGGTAGGTCCACCCAACGGGAGTCAACAGAAAAAGAATTCCTTGACAATTAGATTGGCAAATCTTAACGACTCAAAAAACATGTTTATGTAAAGGGTGAGCAATACTTAATACAAGAATAAACTGTGTTTTGCATACTTACAGTGGTAAACCTACTCTTGCCCATCCCTGTATTAAAGGTTCTGAGAAGTCCTGTAGTAAAGAAATTTTGTTCCTTTAAAAAAGATTTTTTTCCACTCTTTTAATTTTATCTTACTTTTATTGATTTCAAAGAGGAAGTAAGAGGGAGAGATAGAAACATCAATGATGAGAGAGAATCATTGATGGGCTGCCTCCCGCACACCCCACACTGAGGATTGAGCCACAACCAGGGGCATGTGCCCTTGACCAGAATGGAACCCATCCCCCAAGCCCTCCCTGCTGCCCCCTGTTGGGATGCTCGCTAGTGTTACTGGAGAGGCTTCCTTCTTGGCCTTTTGTGGGTCTGGTCCGAGTTGGAGGTGACAGAAGCAACCGGAGGGCAGGCTCCTTGGTTCTGTCTACTGTGGAGAGGACTCCCCTCACCTGGCAGGGGAAAGGGTGCCCATGGCTCTCGCCAACGCGAAAGCCCCTGGAGCTTAGCCACGGCCGGGCGACTGGAGAAGGACAGGGAGAATGGCGGGGTAAAGCCCGAGATGCCAACATCCACAACCTGCCGCTCAGACTCAGCGACCCCCATGTCCCGCCTCCTGTCAAAACAGAAAACGCCCTGGCCACCGGCAAAGGTTGCCTGAAATTGCAGGGTGCGTTTGACAAAACTAGGGTGGCTCCTTGATACCGTCGACCCAGCGAGATTCTGGCCCCGACCCTGGAGGCAGCGGGTCCCCCTCGCCGGCGGGGTGTCCGCCGGGCCGCAGGGAGGAGCCGCGGGCGGGGGCGCAGAGGCGGGCGGTTCCCGCAGGGCGCCGGGCGGTCACTGCGGCGCGGGCGGGGAAGTGACTCATTTGACTTTTGCCAGAGAAGCGTGGCCATCACCAGCCTCTAGTCCACACTCAACTACAGAAGTTGCAACGCCTGGCAACTTGCAACGCTCCTCTCCCAGCCGAAACGTCCACGGAAATGCTTCTGGGGCTGTTTCCCGCTTCCTCTTGCTCAGGATTAGGGGGGGTAAAAGGGTGTGGTGCTTTTTTTTTTCTTTTTTAATGACTTTTAGGGCAAAGTCTTGCCAAGTGGGCAGTCCAATAGCCCCATTTTATAGACAGGACACTGAGTTCCAGTGAGGTCAGACTGAAGGTCACACTGCTGATGAGCGGCCAGGCCAGGTAGAGAACTCTGGACTGTCGCCCGCATTCACCATTGTTTTCCCCTCTTCGATATCTATTAAAGGAGAATGTTGATTTTTCTCTCTGTTAATAAAAGTTATTTAAACTTGGTGTGTGTGTGTGAGGGGGGAGCAGGTAAAAAAGCCTTTCAGTATTAAATGGAAGCAATGTTTACCAAGCCCATCTGGGGTCATCTGGCTCTCTAGGGGAAGGTAACTTCTGCTTACTATCCATTATAGCCCAGACATGCATAACTGTAAAATTAATGACAACTGTAGAAACTGTTAAGATGTAAATGGCTTTTCTGTTCAGTAGAGATGCAAATGATTTCTAAAAACAACCCTAAGGTTATAGTTTTGTTGCCCTGTAGGACATTAACCAGTGTTTTGGGTTTTTTTAAAGATTTTTTATTATATATACATGTATATATATATATATATATATATATATATATATATATATATAGAGAGAGAGAGAGAGAGAGAGAGAGAGAGAGAGAGAGAGAGAGAGATATTGATGTGAGAGAGAAATATCTATCGCTGTCTCCTTCATGCAACCCAGGCATGTGCCCTGACTTGGAACCAAACCAGCAACCTTTGGTGCACAGAATGATGCCCAACCAACTGAGCCACAGGGGCCAGGAAGAGCCAGTTTTGTCTCTAGCTTTGCAGTCTTCAGCATTCCTCTTTGTTCTTGGCATGCGCTGCAATCTGTTCTCATATCCTCTTTTAATCCAGCTTTGTCACCCTGCAGATTCCCTCTTTAATGAATTAGTGAAGTCATCAGCACACACCATCTCTTGTCAAGGCTTCATGTTCCTCTTCCTCTCTAGTCATCCTACCTCCAACCCACTATCAGCTGAAGTGCACACTGCACCCAGTGTTGATTCTCAGATCCAAATGGAGCATATAAATGGCATCAGGGGATCCTAACTCTGCAGAGTAAAAGGTATCTCTGTGATTGTCAGAAGCATACTAGAACTGTAAAACTACAAACTCAACGTGTGACTCCAAGCAATCCGCTCCCCTTACTCTCACATTTTAATTATGCCAGGCCTATGGTCAGGGGCTGGGGGCTCTGGCCCTCAGGAAAACTGCAAGGCCTTCTCAGTCCCTGCCAAGAACCTCTGGCCACACACAGAGTTGCACCTATGACCCCACTACCCTGGGCTGTGCACATGGTCCAAGCAGCACCCATTTACTTGTTGGTTGGCCAGTGAAGGCTTAGCCCAACTATACCAGCGAGATCCTTTACTTGGCAAACTTTTTCAAGGAGACTTGGCGGGAACACTGGTAGTAAAGGAGACTGAGACCAGGCAGGCCTGTGAGGCCCTGAAGCAGCAGATGCTTAAAAAAGCAGCAGGAAGAAACCAAGCTGCTCTAGTAGCAGAAGAAGGCAGGGACTGAAGGAGTCTGCTGAGCTGGCCAGGAGATGTAGTATCTGTTTTGTAGAACTGTGTTTGATCTTGTGGACTAAAAAAGGGATACTACGGAAAGTAACCTCACTGGGGGATGTGGGAGCCCCTTACACGTCCAGCATGGTTCAGGGTTCCTGTTCAGCGTTCGAGTTCTGAAGGAGGTCGCACACAAAATGAAGAGAGAGAGACTAGAAGAGAATCAATTTGGAAACTGGGGGACCAGGCATGGAGCCTTCCTCTAGTGGGTTAGACTGCCCACTGATGCTTGAGTCTCACCAGCCTTTTATTGAGTCTCTGAGAAAACAACCATATCCCTAGGCAGGAAATTCCAAGCAAGAATTTACATGTAATTAACAGGTGGGGATTTGCTATAATTAACAATGTTTCAACTTAAACAATGGGTGCATAGCTCTGACCTTTCAGAGCAACCAAGGTTGGTTAAAAACAATCAGTTTCCAGCATCAAAACAATCAAGTTTCCAGCAGGGGGAGCTGATCATAAATTCCTAATTGGACACGTCTTAGTAGGTAATCATGTCCCAGGCATGTAACTTCTTTATTTTTTTTTTAATTTTTTAAGTAAATCTTTATTATTCAGATCATTACAGTTGTTCCTCTGTCTCCCCCCATAGCTCCCCTCCACCCAGTTCTCACCCCACCCCATGCCCTTACCTCCCCCACTGTCCTCATCCAAAGGTGTAAGACTTTTGTCCAGTCTCTTCCTGCACTTACATCCCCTTCCCCCCAAGAATTGTCAGTCCACTCCCTTTCTATGCCCCTGATTCTATTATATTCACCAGTTTATTCTGTTCATCAGATTTTTTATTCACTTGATTTTTTGATTCACTTGTTGATAGATATGTATTTGTTGTCACTTTGATGTTCATAATTTTTTATCTTTACCTTTTTCTTCTTCATCCTCTTCTTAAAGAATACCCTTCAGCATTTCATATAATACTGGTTTAGTTGTGATGAACTCCTTTAGCTTTTTCTTATCTGTGAAGCTCTTTATCTGACCTTCAATTCTAAATGATAGCTTTGCTGGGTAGAGTAATCTTGGTTGTAGGTTCTTGCTATTCATCACTTTGAATATTTCTTGCCACTTCCTTCTGGCCTGCATAGTTTCTGTTGAGAAATCAGCTGACAAACTTATGGGTACTCCCTTGTAAGTAACTGTTTTTTCCTTGCTGCTTGTCTTTTGCCCTTGGCATTTTAATTATGATGTATTTTGGTGTGGTCCTCTTTGGATTCCTTTTGTTTGGAGTTCTCTATACTTCCTGGGCTTGTAAGTCTATTTCTTTCACCAGGTAGGGGAAGTTTTTTGTCATTATTTATTCAAATAGGTTTTCAATATCTTGCTCTCTCTCTTCTTCTGGTACCCCTATAATTTGGATGTTGGTACGCTTGAAGTTGTCCCAGAGACTCCTTGCACTATCTTCATATTTTTGTATTCTTTTTGCTTTTCTGGTTGGGTGTTTTTTGCTTCTCTGTATTTCAAATCTTTGATTTGATTCTTGGGACCCTATAGTCTGTTGTTGGATCTCTGTATATTATTATTTATTTCAGTCAGTGTATGCTTAATTTCTAATTGATCCTTTTTCATATCCTTGAGGGTCTCACTATATTTCTTGGAGGTTTCTAGAAGATTCTTGAGTAACCTTATAACCATGGTTTTGAACTCTATATCCAATAGTTTGCTTTTCTCCATTTCCTCCATTTGTGACCTGTTTTTTTTGTCTCTGCATTTTGGCTACTTCCCTGTGTTGATAGAGTGGCTTTGTGTGCTAGGTGTCCTATAGGGCCCAGTGGCCCAGCCTCCCCAATTACCTGAGGTGGACACTCTTGGTGCACCCCTTTTTGGGCTGTGCGCACAGTCTTGTTGTAGTTAAGCCTTGATTGTTGTTGGTATCACTGGGAAGAATTGACCTCCAGGCCAATTGGCTGTGAGGACCAGCTATGTCTACGATGGGAGAACATCTATGCTGGAGACACCCTTATGGGGCAAGACTTGCTTCAGTGGAACTTTGGTGCTCACTGAGTCTGCTCCCTGAGTGTGTCTCTTATGGATCTGAGGAGTTGTAATTTGGATGGTCTCACTCTGACCACTGGGCACACTGGCTCTTGGATCTCCAAGGAGGTGCAAAATCAGCCACTGCCTAAAGCTACCCAGCAGGAGCTACAGAGAGATCTGCAGATTCCTCTCCCTTGTTTGGGGTTTGGAGGTGCCCAGAAGAGGGGTAGCTGTGAAGTAATGCAGGCTGCTGATGAGCCTTAGACCTCCTTTTGCAAGCTCTGGGGTTCTCTGACCCAGCTGCAGATTGACAGGTTT
Organism: Murina feae; assembly: GCA_004026665.1. Taxonomy (NCBI): domain Eukaryota; kingdom Metazoa; phylum Chordata; class Mammalia; order Chiroptera; family Vespertilionidae; genus Murina; species Murina feae. Next base: position 13,857 of record PVJC01001114.1, on the reverse strand, counting down.
TTAGGCGGAGAAAGGCCAGGCCATTCGTATGCAAAAGCATCTGCTAACAGCTTGGGTGGGGTTGTAAATTGGGTGGGGCAGGGTCTCAGAATCACCAGGGTGGAGCAAACCACAATGGCTGCCAGTCTGCTTGCCTTGGAGAGGTCCCCGCATCTCTACATTCATGCCCTCCTGCAGGAACTATGACCACTGCAAGCACCTCTTCGAGAAAACCGCCCTCATGTTCTGACCCAATACCAGACAGTCCAGTTTCTCACTGTATGAGTTTGGATCTCCAGATTCTCGCCTGGAATTGGAGTTCAGAGCAGTCGGGAGCTTGTATCTCCCTCCTGATTGAAAAAGACAACAGCGTATCCAGCTGCCAGCCTCTTTCGTGCGCACCTCCATACCTCTGCACTTCCATACCTCTGCACCTCCTACCAGACTCAATGCGCTTTTCTCTTTCCTTCTAGTTGTAGAATTTCCACTCAGCCAGCCTTCCCATGGTTCTGAATGATTTATCTTTTAGTTGTAGTTTTAATGTGGTTGTGCTCGACAGCAAGTTCAGGTGTTTACCTATGCTGCCATCTTGGTTGTCTCCCACTGGCATGTAACATCTTTAGTGAAAAATTCATCTTTACCTTAAGCAAGCTTTGTCCATTTGTGTGTGTGTGTGTGTGTGTGTGTGTGCCTCCAGGTTAACACACCTTTGAAATAAGTGTAACCACCCTCACAGATCACATCATCTTAACTATCCTGTAATCTAATCCTTGCCTTGCTTTCTCCTACCTTCATGTAATCTTCTTATTAACCCCTCCTTAATTTCAAATGCATAAAAGAAACTGCAAAACTGTTATTCTCTGGAGCATTTGAGATCTTGCCTCCAGGCAGTTGTCCATGGTTTGAGCTCAGATAAACTCTTATAAAAATTCTCTACAGGTTTGGATGTTTCTTACATTGATAGTCTTGAAAGACCTCTTGGTTTGTTTTTTAAAAAAATATATTTTATTGATTTTTTATAGAGAGGAAAGGAGAGGCATAGAGAGTTAGAAACATTGATGAGAGAGAAACATCAACCAGCTGCCTCCCACACATCCCCCACTGGGGATGTGCCTGCAACCAAGATACATGCCCTTGACCGGAATCGAACCTGGGACCCCTCAGTCCACAGGCTGACGCTCTATCCACTGAGCCAAACCGGTTAGGGCAAGACCTCTTGGTTCTTGACCTGCATCTCGGGCTCTGTCAGGCTCTACACAGGTTCAGTTGCTTCTGTTCCTCCTAATAGGCTGCACCATGTGTCTTGTCCTGGATTGCCATCATACCCATCATTGGTTCTACAGCCCTTATCTTCTTATCTATGTGCAGCCTTAAAATAAACCCCCAATGCTGAAGGGATCCTAGTGGGTCTCTGCTCCTTCTAATTAAAAAAGAAATAAAGAAGAAAGAAAGAAAGAAAGAAAGAAAGAAAGAAAGAAAGAAAGAAAGAAAGAAAGAAAGAAAGAAAAGAACACACACACACAAAAACCCTCTCACCTTTTCTAGTAACTTAAGTGAAATACTAATAAAAAAGCTTTATTATCTTTTGTTCTGCCAACTCTCTCCAGGGTCATTAAGGATTTTCTAGGAAAGAGCAAATTTCCTTGGTTGGAGCTACTCTTCCTCTGTCTCCCTCCAGTTGTTCATGTTTGATCATTCATTCACTCTATCCACAAGCACACCATGGATTCTGAAACGAACAAGGCAATATTCATGATGTGAAAGAACTCACAAATCTTACAAGAGTTAAGAGAGCCGGGTTGGTGCAGGAGTAAACTAATAGGATGGGTGTTCTGTGCACCCCAAGATGGGACACCAGAACCTGGGGTGCCAAGATGGGGGTGGGGAAGGACACTCCCCCACTCCATGGCCTGCACTGGCAGCTGTTTTTCTGGCTCTCGCATGGATACTGGCTTTCCGTGCCTCTGGCCTGGAACCACATGTAACCAAAGCCATATGTACAAGTTGGATTAATTAAATGGTGGCCTCAGCAAAATTTCTGGGGCTGCTTCTGATGCTTTTGTGTTATAATATCTTTGATATTAGTTACTGTGTATTGTTTGTTATGTTTAACCCTGCGGCTTTTATTAGTCTGTAAAGTCTAAATGGTGTAAGACTTCTGGTCTTGATTTTTAAAAATAAGGATTTTTTTTTTTTTTTTTTTTTGCTTTATTCCATGAAAATGCATCTTCTGCCCTCCAGGTTGGTCCTGAGGGGATTCACAGTCCAGATTTTCAATGACTGTAAACTTGTGTAAGATGGGGATGATTGTGATTTTAGGAAATGGTATAAGATAAGGCTGTGCTGTGAACTCAAAGTCCTGATCCTCAGTTCTTAGCACTAAGCTGCAGAAAAGAATTAAATTCCCAATTCAGTCTCTAACTGCAGGTGTCTAAGCACCCACGAACCCAGGAAGAAGGAAAAGGGGGTGCCCTTTGTAGCCATGGGCATCCCAGATTTGGCCCAGTCCTGAGCTGGCAGGTGAGGCCAGCAGCATCCCCCCAGAGGGCACATGTACACGTAAACCTTGGTGCCCCTTAGACCGCAGCGCTGGGCAGAAGTGGTGGGCTGCTCTGGCCCATTTCCCGCTTTCCCACACAGACCAACAGCAGTGCTGGTGACATAATGGCAGGTTTGGTCACTTTTATTTGGGAAGGGACATTGCCGTTGGTGATGAAGAATCTCTGTACAAGTCCCTTACACTACAGGTCTAGGTCTCAGCTCCCCCCTCTGCAGCAGGAGCGAGGAGAAGGCCCTTCGTAAGGTGACAGCAACAGGGTGAATGTGTGAGTGCTTGTGCGTGCATGTGAAGGGCCTGGTGTGTCTCCTGGCTGCGAGGCCTGGCCTCTTCCTTGAGGTGGGGCACCTAGGCATTTCCCTGAGGCCTCCAATCCCTAGGCAGGGTCGGAGTTGTGGGTGGGGTGCTGATAGCTGTCCTCCCCGGAGCTAAGTAGAGTAGTTCCACCAGCACACCTTGCTGAGCTGGTTTTGCAGGGAGCTGGGGTTCCCTAATTTCCTGCCCAACTGCTCTTGACATCCAGCTCATGTGTGCAGGGGAATCTGACCATGATTTCAAATAAGCAATTATGATTCAGAAGACATGCTTATTCATAGTTCCAAGGCCCCTGCCACACCACACAGCAAGTGACCACACACTCAGCACCTCCCTGGTCTCATCTGGGCGGTTCTAGCTTCAGCTTGGAAACAAATGAATTCCATCCTCCCCTCTTCCTTCTGGTTTCCCTTTCTGTGTCTCTCCCATGTGTGTGTCTCTCTAATGAAGAGCACAGAAATTAGCAAACCAGCTTTGCCTCCTGGCAGGATTTATGAAATCCAGGTGTCCCTGGATGTAACAGTTTCAAAACTTTCTTTAGGCTGCTCAGCATTGCGCTGATTTTTCTTGGAGCATTACCCTTCCCTTACTCACTGGTGAGGCTGACTCTACCCAGGCTCAGCATAGACACACCACCTGGCCAATGAGCAATGTGCTCAGGGATAGGCCCAGGCCTATGTCAGTCAAAGAGTTAGTTCCGGGATTTTTTTTTTTTTAAATATATTTTATTGATTTTTTACAGAGAGGAAGGGAGAGGGATAGAGAGAGTTAGAAACATCGATCAGCTGCCTCCTGCACACCCCCTACGAGGGATGTGCCCGCAACCAAGGTACATGCCCTTGACCGGAATCGAACCTGGGATCCTTGAGTCTGCAGGCTGATGCTCTATCCACTGAGCCAAACCGGTCAGGGAGTTCCGGGATTTTTGCTGAAACTACTGGGAGAGAGGGTCTGGCTTTCCCCTGGGCATATAGAAGAAAGCAAAGATGAGAAATAGTATATATATATATATATATATATATATATATATATATATATATATAATTTCAGGGATTAAGAGATAGAAACATCAATAATAAGAGAGAATCATCAATAGGCTGCTTCCTGCATGCCCCCTACTGGGGTTCTAGCCCACAACACGCGGGTGTGCCCTGACCGGGAATCAAACTGTGATCTCCAGGTTCATGGGTTGACCCTCAACCTTAGAGCCACACCGCCTGGGTTTATTATTTTTTGCTTAAGCCCATTTGAATCAGAATTATATCACTTTCAATTGAAAGAAAGCTGACTGCTAGCTGGATGAAGTATAAACTATTTCTGAATCAAAGACAATGTGTTTCTTTAGTTAAAGGGAAAAAAAAGGAGGAGGCAAACAGTAACAGAGAAAGCTGGGTAGAGAGGCTGGAGTCTGTAAAATACTGCCTTACATTTTCTCTCTGCTTATTAAAACCACCCCCCTCCCCGACCCCTCCAAACCTTGTCATCTGTCTCTACTGTGCTTTTAGCAGCACACCCTTGAAAAGGAGACCCTGAGAGACTGGTCATGCAGAATTTTTAGACCATGGTAAGTTTTCTCCCTGAGGAGCCCTTCCTGCGAATCCCTCCAGAGACTGTTTTGAACCCCAACCCTCGCTCCAAGCTGATCGGCAGCGGCCCTGGGAACCATGATCTGGGTCTTGGGAAACAGTTCTGGAGTAAGCGTTCCGCCTCCAGGAGTCTGCAAACCGTCAGTGGACAAGCAGTCTCATGCCCTACCCAGGTGCCAGAGAGGATTAGATTTGGCTTTTAGTGGCCTCACTCCCCACCCCCAAAAGAGTTTAAACAAGATAGAAATCTATTTTCTTCTTATGTAAATGAAGTCTGGATTTAGGCTTCCTGAAGTTGTCAAGAACCCAGTATCTTTTTATCTTGCCTTCCCACCATCCTCAGCATTTGGCACATCCATGCACTCCTCCCTCTCTATCCCCTCTCTCCTCTCACCCACACACCACTTTCACTTACATCACTGGACAAACAAACGCAACCAGCAAGGGAGGCCGGAAGGGCGTCAGCTAAATATTGGGGAGGGGGTGTCTAATACTAAGGAAAAAAGGGAAAACAGATAGTGAGGGACAGTATGAGTCTCTGCCATAGATTTCCCGTGATGTGCACAGCTCAGCTGCTGGTGATGATGCTGATGGGGCCTCTCGGGAAAAGAATAGCTGCAGACCCTTCAATTCAGACACCCTGCTGTGACAAATGGCCTGGGACCACCCGGGAAAGCCTACCCCTTCATTCTCTGTCCTGACCATTCAGGGGTCACTGCCCTCAGGGAGTAAGGCCCCAATTCCCGATTCAATTCCTCAAAGACAGCTGGACTTACAATGGCATTAGAGCCACAGAAACATCTTAGGAAACTCGCTGGGAGCCAGAGAGCAGGCAAAGGAGCCTTGTCCCTACTTGACCCCGTCTCAGCTGAGACTGGACAATAGCAGCTTTCTTAGTGAAAAAATAAAGTGGGGTGTGTTTCTTGATATATTTCACTACCATTTGACATTCAGGGTTCGTTTGTGAATAAGTGAGCTGTGGAATTCCACACGGGGCCGTTTGATCTCAGAGCTCTTTCTGCGGCCCAGAAGGACTGGAGCTGCCCTGGAAGGTGGCGCAGGCACAGCTGCGTGACAAACAGCCTTCAGGGAGGACCCCACCTCCTCACTCTCCACTTGACATTTGCAAAGTGCTTGACATGCTGGCTGGCACTGGTTAGGAACTTGGTCAATATTAGTTTAATATGGGCCTGAGTGTTCTGGGTGAGAAAAGGACTTCTTATTATTATCATTTTATGAAATATTTATTACATATCAGCTATGTATAAGGAACTCTCTAAGCAGTGGGGTGGGTCACAGAGATGAAAAAGACACCATCCTTTGCAATTCTAATAAAAATTATTTCAAAAAGCTGTTTAATTCATGTGAATTATCAAAACAAAACAAAGAATAAGAAGCGCCCAGCCCTCACAGCTCAGTGGTTGAGCGTCGACCTATGAACAAGGAGGTTATGGTTTGACTCCCAGTCAGGCATACGCCCGAGTTGCCGGCTTGATCCCCAGTAAGGGGCCTGCAGGAGGCAGCTGATCAAAGATTCTCTCTCATCATTGATGTTCCTATCTCTCTCTCTCTCTCTCCCTCTACCTTCTTCCTCTCTGAAATCAATAAAAAAATATTTAAAAAATAATAAACAAGAGCAGAAGCTGGGGGTCCTGCTTTCTGTGTTTGTAATTCTAAGTGTCCTTGAAGAGGCTATTTTCTCAAGCCTCATTCTGTCTCCTGGAAGAAATGGTGAAGATTCAGTGTAGTTTCCATGAGTCAGGTTTCGGGGAGTCTCAGGCAGAACACTGTCCTTGGAAACGCCAGTGGGGGGTCTTCTATTTGCTGCAGTCACCTCCTGTCTCAGGCTGAGCCTCTGCCTCAGACCACCTCTCTCTGAAGTGAGAGCAACTATATTTGTTTCTTCCCAGCTCTTCTGTCCCTCCCTGCTTGGAGTCTGTGCTGATGGAAGCAATGATATCTGGGAATTATGGAAAACTTCCTGAGAACTGATTTCACATCAGATCTTTCTTGGGAATGTAGGAGTGAAATAGCTGGCTTTTCAAAATAGCAGTTTTGTTTTGAATTAATCTCCACCCCAGCTCTTCCCAGGAATAAAAAAAAAATGATGGAGGACGGAACATAGGGCAGGATAAAATACCCCATAAAGAGTAAAACAAGATGCCCGAAGACCTGGGCAAAGGTCAGAAATTTCCAGAGCCCAGTGTTCTGCCACCAGACAGCCAAGGGCAGCTCTTTGATCTCTGGGCACCCAAATCCTCTATGTCTGCGCCTTGAGGAGCCACTGTCTCTCTCCCAGGGCAACTGTCCTCCCCCAGCACCACAAGTTTGCTGTGCCCAACACACTATGGCCTTCAAAGTCATCCACATTTTTGTTTCATTTATTCTATAGTCACTCCATGTTTATTGAGCACCAAGAGGTGCCGTCTGGAAATCTTGCCTCCATTTGCTACCAGGAGGGGTATGCATTTGCATCAACCTTTCTGTACAGTTAGTTTCATTTCTCAAGCGTGGTTTTGGACTTGAAAGTGGACGTTACTCCGACCTTTTCTGAAAGCTGTGCCTACAGTTCTTAGGGAGGGGCCTGCTTCTTCAAAATAGTCTTACATGTCCTTGGCCCAGATGAGCCCCATCGCCCTGCTCGCCCTGCTCGTCCCCATGGGCATTCAAAACCAGAAGCATGATTGCACAGTCCCGGTTGTCCCCAGGGAAGTCAGAGGTCACTGGCTGTAACTAACAAAGACTCTTTGTGTGGATGGGGCTGAGTCACCTGACAGGTCTGAAATGTAACTTCCTCCTCTGGGGCTAGGGGAACTGAATCTGAAAGACTAGAAAGAATGGTCAAAACAAAGATAAAAGTAGAGTTTTGTACTTAGTGATTTAAAAAAAAAAAAAAGGTGAAAGGAGAAGGAATCCCATCTTGATGGTGTTGTATGTGAAACTGACTTGGAGATTTTGGTTGACTGCAAGCTCAGTGTGAACCAAGGGCTGATTTGGCAGCTAAAAGCCAAACAACCTTTGGCTGTGTTGGCTGAGCCACAGTGTGTAGAGAAGGAGATGGGAGCCCCTTGGGCTTGCTGCAGGGCAGGCCATATCTGAAATGTTTAGGCTCAGTTCTGGATCTACATTCCCCCCCTCCCCCATTTCAGAGAGGAAGGGAGATGGAGAGAGAGATAGAAACATCAATGATGAGAGAGAATCACTGATCGGCTGCCTCCTGCACACCCCCTACTGGGGATTGAGTCCGCAACCTGGGCATGTGCTCTTGACCGGAATCTAACCCGGCAGACCAACACTCTGTCCACTGAGCCAAACCAGCTAGTGCTGGATCCATATTTTAAGAGACATATTCATATATTAGAAGGATTCCTTAAGAGGATGGTGTTAGTATAGAAACACCATATGAGAAATCATTGATATTCAGTCTATGAAAACAATGTGTGGACATGACAACTTTCTTCAGATATTTGATTGGTCATATAAAAAAGAGAGCTAGGAGTACTGAAGGTTGAGACGGGCTACATCGTTTTCAGATCTCCTAATGTGGACCTTCCCCTGTGGACTTCCACAACTTCCAGCCCCTTCACCTCAAAATATGGTCTACATTTTCCTCTATCCTTTCACTTCCTCCTATTTCATAAGAAGAATCATTCTTCCTTTCTTTTTGGAGGTTGCCTTATCCTCTCCCATCTCCTCTAGGACACACCTCACCAATTACCATCTCCTCCAGAATCTTTACTTTTTCCTTCTCCACTGGTTCTTCCCATGAGCCTACAAATATGAGGAAGATAATGATTTTGGTTCTTATTATGTGGTAGGTGCCTGTGATTTATCTGCCTTAATCCTTACACAGCCTAATGATATCCTTTCTATTTATAGATGAGGAAACTGAGGCTTTGAGGAGTTCCGTGATATTCCCAAGTTCACACAGTTGCCAAGTGGTGAAATTAGAAGTCAATTCTAGGTCTATTTGCCTCTAATACTCTGAACTTCACTTGTATTTGGGCTATTATACACCCTTCCCTTTCCCAGCCAAATTCCTTTAAAGATGTCTCTTTTCGAGTATCTACTTCCTCACCTCTAATTCATTCACTCCTCAGCCTGTGCAGTCTGCTTTCTGCATTCACCCCCCGCAGAAACAGCTTCCCCCAAGGTCATCAGTGACCGGATGGTTCATTCCAACAGTCACTCCTCAGTTCTCATTCTACCTGGCCCTTCCGCAGCATGCACATTGCTGACCGTACACCCCTCCCTCCCTCCCTTCTGTGTCTGGCTGAGCTCAATTGACCTCTCATCCTTCTAATCCTCATCTTAGATCCCTTAGGAAACTGTGTGTGAGATTTCCCTGGTAGATGTGAGGGTAAGATATGGAGTGAAAAGAATAGAGTGTGCTCGAGAGCACAGTTCCAGTAATTCCCCTGTCCTCACCCATGTCATGAGGAGTTATAGTGGGCTGTGAATAAGGCAGAAATGAAGAACCAGGAATAGGGATTGGTATAATCTCAAAAACAAAACAAAACAAAAAACAAAACAAAAAAAAAACACACACAGCAACAACAACAAAAACAGAGAGAGCTGGCAGGCAGAAGACAGTACTTGGGGAATGAGATGGTGAAGGTCAAGGAGAAAGCAGGCTGAGACCCTGGGAAAGGATGACCATGATACAGAGCAGATGAATATTAGTGGAATTATGGATGTCAAGGAATTAAGAGTCTAGATTGTTGGCTGGCTCATCTACCTAGGCTCTTAAACCCTCTACAATCATGAAGGAGGTGGGTTAAAATTCCCTGACTTGTGCCTGCAGCCCATCTGAAGCTGTGTCCTCAGCAGCAACAGGATTTTGTATCCCTGGGGCCCATCTTCAATTTTCCAGTTTCCCCATTCCTACTCCAGGAAAGCAGGGCCATAAATCCAGTGGAGTACATAACTCTAGGAGTGCCCCACCTTCAACCACTCTAATAGCACAGTGTCTGGCACACATAAGCACTTATTGAATAAACAGATGAGTGAATGAATTCATTTCCTCTGAGTCTCACTCCAATTTAGTTCAGCAACATTATCTGAGCACTTACTGATATCAGGCTTTTTGTGAGGGATTAAGACAGATCAAGATGAGAGAAGGAAGCAGAAAATAGCCTAATGTTCAGGCGCTAATATCCTGGCTGATTCTAAATTAGGGCAACACCTTAGAGGGTTCCAGATGTAGCCTAAGGCTCTACTGGGCTCAGCGTGCAAATCTCCTTTAGAATCCCAGAAACCCTCTAGCTTGATAAATGACAGGAAGGCAGTCTTGATGAGACCACTCAAGAATATTTGAATTTTCTCAGGTACTGGGCCTTTCCCTAAGTCACCAGTTGAATGAAGTCAAAATGTCATAGTATGGTCCTCACCGGTTTGGCTCAGTGGATAGAATGTCAGCCTTCCAGTCAAGGGCACATGCCTGGGTTTCCGGTTTGATCCCCAGTAGGGGGCGTGCAAGAGGCAACCAATCAATGATTTTCTCTCATCATTGATGTTTCTATCTCTCCCTCTCCCTTCCTCTCTGAAATATATGTTAGAGACCTGGTGCTCAAAAATTTGTGCACTTGGGGGTAGGGAGGCCTCAGCCCGGCCTGTGCTCTCTTACAGTCTATGACCCCTTGGGGGATGTCCACCTGCTGGCTTAGGCCCACTCCCCGGGGGACTGGGCCTTCGCTGGCAGTCAGACATCCCTCTGGCAGCCCAGGAGCCCTTGGGGGATGTTCACTTGCCAGCGGGGAGCAGGTTTAAGCTGCAGTCAGACATCCTTAGCGCTGCTGAGGAGGCAGGAGAGGCACCCCCCACCACTGTTGCACTGGCTTGTGGCTGACCAGAGCTCCCCCTTTGGGAGCACACTGACCACCAGGGGGCAGCTCCTGCATTGAGCGTCTGCCCCTGGTGGTCAGTGTGTGTCATAGTGACCAGTCTTCCTGCTGTTAGGATCCATTTGCATATTACCCTTTTATTATATAGGATAGAGGCCTGATGCATGGGTGGGGGTCAGCTGGTTTGCCCTGAAGGGTGTCCCAGATCAGGTTGGGATTCTTGCTGGGGAGCCTGGCCAGCCTGGGTGAGGGGCTGAGGGCCATTTTCAGACTGGCCACACCCCCTTCAGGCTGGGGGTCTCTGCTGGAGTGCCTGGCCAGCCTGGGTGAGGGTCTGATGGCTGTTTGCAGGCTGGCCAAGCCCCCCAGTGACCCAAGCTCCTAGTGAGTCTGGCTGGAAGCAGGTATCTGGGATTTACTTATCTTCTATAATTGAAACTTTGTTGCCTTGAACAGAGGCCACAGCCAGCCAGGGCAGGTGGGAAGCTTGGCTTCCTCCATCGCCAGGGCAACCAAGCCTCTTGCTTGCTCCAGCTCTGTGGCTGCCAGCTGCCATCTTGGTTAATTTGCATATAGTCACTCTGATTGGCTGGTGGGCGTGGCTTGGGTATAGCAGAGTGACAGCAATTTGCATATTTCTCTTTTATTAGTGTGTCTTGGGCAGAGCTGTTGCTGAGTCCTCAATGGGAGGCCCTGGAGGCTGCATTCAAGCAGTCCCTCTGGATTCTCTCTTCAAGTTTTCCAAATTTAGGGGGCAAGGGGACTTATTGCTCATCCCCCTTGCTTCATCTCTCATCTCATTTTACTCTGACAGGAGCCTGAGGATCTCTTTTTATTTACACAGAAACAACCCCTGCCTCCAAATTCCTTGCAGTATATTTTGGAGAATGACCTCAGGGCTGTTTCTATCTACACCAAGTGCTAGAGCATCACAAGAGGCTTCTCCTAAATTCCAGAAGAAGATGCAAGAAAAGAGCCTTGCCAGGAGAGCCCCACATTCCTACCTGCTGTGCCTGCATTAAAGTGGCTGTGCCCTTACTCTCCTGTTCTAGGCAGTGAGGCCCGAGGAGAGCAGGTTGAAGACTCAGCAGGACAGAAGCATGGGCCTTGGAAGACTGCCACTACAAGGCCTCCCTCAGGGACTTCCGGGAGAGCTTCCCTCTTTGTTAATTGCCCTGGTACCCAGGTCCCTGCTACACAAGCTAGCTATAAAAACCCAAGCAAAACTGAAGCATCCAACACCCAGGGGTCACTTTTGGCTGGCAGGCCTCCTCTGCCTGTACCCCATTTCTCTTCCCCTCAAATAGAGGAGAAAAGACAACTTAGAGGAAAAAGGCCAAAGAAAGGAGCTCGGAACACTGGTGAGGAGGAGACTGGACCTAGAAACAACAGGGAATCCCTTTACACGGAGGCCAGCTTTGATGTGGGGATGGAGCAGGGGAATCCAGAAACCCTCTGGGAGAGGCTGAACCCCAGCCCTGCAGTTCCAGAGCTCTAACTCTGTTTAGACTCCTGGGCTAGTCCCCATACAGGAACCGGCTTGGCTATGGTGATAACTGGCTACTCTGGGGACACGTTCATCTACTGATGTGCTGTACAGCACTGTGAGAAATTTTGATCCACTGTTCATAGATTGGGAGAGTCACAGATTTATGGCTCCTTTTGGGAGAAAAAACCAGAGGTATTGCTAAACTGCACTATCGTGGCAAACTGCTCTGTGCTGGTTGCACAGAGAGCCTGACCACTCTTCACATGCTTCATCACAACCTGTGAGCTCCCTCAGACGGTGGCCAGGTGCTATCGACCTTGCACTTGCCCTGCTGTTTTCCTTATAGTAAAGGAATATTTCTCTACATACCCTTTGCCAATTAAAAAATGACTTTTTTTAAAAAAGGGATTTTTCAGCCTGCCCGGCGTGGCTCAGTGGTTGAGCGTTGACCTATGAACCAGGAGGTCATGGCTCAGTTCCTGGGCAGGGCACATGCCTGGGTTGCAGGCTCAGTCCCCAATGGGGACGTGCAGGAGGCAGCCAATCAATGATTCTCTCTCATCATTGAAGTTTCTCTCTCTCTCTCTCTCTCTCTCTCTCTCTCTCTCTCTCTCTCTCTCTCTGAAATCAATTAAAAAATTTTAATGATTTTTAAAAAATATATTTTATTGATATTTTACAGAGAGGAAGGGAGAGGGAAAGAGAGTTAGAAGCATCAATGAGAGAGAAACAATGATCAGCTGCCTCCTGCACACCTCCTACTGGGGATGTGCCCGCAACCAAGGTACATGCCCTTGCCCGGAATGGAATCTGGGACCCTTCAGTTCGCAGGCTGATGCTCTATCCACTGAGCCAAACCGGTCAGGGCTGTAATGATTTTTTAACACTAGATCCCCCAGCTCCTATTGGCAGTTGAGTTTGCAAACCTTGATCTAAGGCACCTCTATTAGCCAAGATTGTTTCAATCGCTAGAGACAGAAAATAAACCCACCCAGTTTAAACAGAAATAAAAAGAGGGGTGGACTGGCTCACGCAGCTAGGAAGGATACATGGGTAGCTACAGAAATGAAAGAAGGACTGCAAGAGAAATCAAAGAAAATGGCCATGCAACTCTGCCAGGACTCTCTCTAGCTCGCCGCTCTGCTTGTCTCTGCATCTCTTTGCATGATGCCCTCATTCTCTTCCAGCAGAGATGCCTTTGCCACAGGAGTGCATCGTAGCCACCTGAAGCCCTAATTTAGAAATCCAGTAGAAAAAAGAGCTTCCTTTCTCCACTTCTGAAAGTTAATCCCAGGAAAGGATCCTGGTGGCACTTGGGTCATATCTCTTAGAGCTGGAGGATGTTTTCTTTCAAATCCTACACTTAAGTGGCTGGTCACTATTCTAAGCAGGTCACAAATATTAGTTTATTTAACCACTATTTTTTAAAAATCCCATGAGTTAGGTCCCATTGCAAATGAAGAAATTGAGGCCCAGGTAAGTTAAGTGGATTTCCCAAGGCCTCTTAGCTATTAATTGGTGGAACTGGAGTTTAGATCCAGGCAGTGTGGCTCCAGAGTCCAAGCTTATACCTTCATGCTATGGTTGTAGTCCTATGCTGTGTTGTACCCTCTGCTATTATTTTGCAGGTTTGCTGCATAATTCTAGAGGAAGAAACTGTGGACTTGGGAGCATGACCTACACAAGCAACATGGAAGGCCAGCACGTACCCACCCCTTGGGTCAATCACTGTTGTCTGAGTGAATTGGAGACTGATGGTGCTTCATATCTGGAGTGTGTGGGTAGGTGCGATGACTGACAGCCCCCTGTACTACATCTACTGGGGGATAAGTGGTTCCCCAGAGAGAGAAATCCAGGCCAATGATAATGCATGACCATCTCAGGAACATGTAGGGTCAGTCATGGCTACAGTGTCTGTTTGCCTTCCAGCCCCCTAAAGATATCTGAGATATGAGGTAGCTTCTGAGAACATATTCTGGTTTAGGGTCTCTTTTTTAAAAATTATAGGTTAAATCAATTAGACAATAAAAGGTAATCAGATACAGACATTGGGTTACATTGGACTTGACATATGTTGTTTCGTGGTTA